>JANHFN010002178.1:21115-31275 GCA_032468175.1 Toxicocalamus goodenoughensis | reverse complement strand
TATTGAATGTTATAATTGTAAAGGCATAAATTGAAGTTTAAATAAGAGTTGAATGGACAAAAATTAAAAGATACAAAGGTGTCATACTCCAATCAGTAACTACAGGGGAAAATTTTGTTCAATGAGAAAAGAAAATATGAAATTGAAACAGGACAGACAAAAGTATAAATATAATGATTAGAAAGAGTTTGAAACTTAGAAAAAGATATACATAATTGAATTTAGAAAGGAATGAGATAATTGAAAGCAAGATTGAGAAAACTAAGGGAAGGGAAAAATTATTAAGAAAATGTTAAAATAGTAATAAGATATGGAATAGAACACAAAGATAAATATGAAATTGAATTTGTGTCTGTATAGAGAAGTGATAACCCGGGACCATGCTATTCTCAAAAAAAGAAATTTTACTTGCATTATGTTTTGTGAAAACCTAAATAAATTTTTTATTACAAAAAAGGAAAGCCTTCAAGCAAAAACTCTGCCATGGTGCAGGAGGCAGACTAGGCCATGCCCACCATGGCCACGCCCACCCAGCAGCCAAGCAGAGAACCTGTTGCTAAAATTTTTGAAGCCCACCCTTGAAATTAACTGCATAAGCCATTGAAGCCTGATGCCTCTTCAACTTTGTGTCCAGCGGTGTGTTAATTGTTGTTTTCTTTTAGTGTACAAAAATGATTTCAAAGAGTACCTTTCAAAGTCATTTCATTCAAATGTAGGGAAGGTTTTCATTTCAAAATAGTCATGGAAGAAATGCTTTTATTCTTGCTGAAGTGTTGACAATTTCACAGTGAGAGGATACTTTACCATTTTTCTGGAAATTCATGAGATCAGAATCAGATATTCTTACTGTGTGTCCTTTTTCTGCCAACAGAGGAAATGATGCAAATATAAGTGACAGTTTCTACTTAATAAAGGGCTTAAATTTCATCTTCTATAATTCTCTGATGTTTTCTTACATTTGGAACAAACTGACATCATGCCACACTTCTATAAATGGCAAATACAGGTTGTCCTCAACTTGCAACAGTTCCTTCAGTGACCATTCGAAGTGACACCAGGTTTGAAAAAAGTGACTTATTGCCATTCTTCACACTTATGACCATTGCCACATCCCTGTGATCATGTGACCAAACTTTGGATGCTTGGCAACCAGTTCATATTTATGATGGTCGCAGTGTCCCAAGGTCACATGATCACCTTTTGAGATCTTCTGACAAGCAAAGTCAATGGGGAAGCCAGATTCACTTAACAACCGAGTTACTAACTTAACAAATGGAGTGATTCACTTAACAACTTTGGCAAAAAAGGTCATAAAATGGGGCAAAACTCACTTCACAAATGTTTCACTTAACAATAGAAATGTTGGATTCAATTGTGGTCATAAATTGAGGACTTATCTGTAATCCACAATTGCATAATATATGTACACATTTTTGAGAGAGAAAAAAATCTGAAATCCAAATACATCCCTTCCCCTTTTAATCTACATATTCTTACTGTAATGTTCAGTATTTGGTGTGCTGGAAGTCTAATGTAGTAAACATTAATGTAAGAATATGTAGACAAAGGGAAAGTATTTTGGATTCCAGACTTAAGTTTCCACTTAGATTTATTGGCATTATAAATATGCAACAAAGATACAACCAATCCTCAGTCCATTATCCTGTAGTATTATAACTGTGGTTATCTTACCCACTGATTTCTCCATAAGATAAAATGCCAATTTAATTATGACAAGTCTGCACAGATCTTCTGTTTTGCTTGCATTTCTAACTATACAAATTGAATGGCTTCTTATATTCCAAATTAACCAATGTCAGCCACATGGAGTTTCATTTCACTCCAAGGAAAGGAAGAAAGCAAATGGCAAATACTGCAAATGTAAGTTATTGCTTTTTATTAATATTGACATTTTATCCATAAGATCTCTTCATTAGTCCTTAGAACAGTGATTTTTGAGTTTGGTGGTTAGGTTAGGGACAGAGAGATAAAGAACGATTCATCATTATTCCTTCACTGAACCAGGGAGTTAGCTATATTTAAAAGATTTTTGCTTTAAAATAATTGAAGGGTTATACAATTATAATGAATATGATCTATTAATATACTTACAATAAATAATGCTACTGGATTTTTTTAATGGAAAAATTAAAACTATTTAAAAGAAGAAACAAGCTGGTAATTCTAAGTGTAGGGTAGGGAATCTGCACTGGAGAAAATTTGAACAAAACCTGTTGAGAGGAGAGGAGGGAAGGAAGGAAGGGAAGGGGAAGGCTGGGGAAGGGAGGGGAAGAGGAGAGGAGAGGGAAAGGAAAGGAAAATGTTTTGTGCATTGACTTGACAAAAAATATATATCTTTTTCAAATGATAAAAAAGACTAATAATATAGACATCAGATTCATCTCTTTGGAAAGAGCATTTCATTTCATAACCAGACTACTAGTCCACAAAAGCATGCTAGAAGCTTGAACTATTTTTATTTCTTGGAAGCATCCAGAGCAATCCATTAAAAGATGATCTCGAGGTCAGGACAAATCTATAACTGGAGAAGAGGATTCCATGGGAAACTTAGTCTCAAACTGTTCAGGGTTTTAAAAATTAATGCCAGCTGTTCTTGGAAACTTTGGCCTTTGCTTGACTAGGCAATGACACCAGTTTACCCTCAAGCATTGGCTATTAATAGGATCTCCATTCCCTTTGAACTCAGGTGGCATTTCTCACCGTCCCTTAAAACTGCTAGTTAACCGACTCACCCTGAGAAACCCAAAGCATTCATTAAAAGGTATAACAAACAAACACACAAATTGATCCAGGAAGAAATTAACTCATTGACAAGGTGCCTGTTTATTTACTCTTTTAAAAATATTTCTTTTGTAAGTTCTAGTGGACTCAAAATCATAAATGGCATTTAGTGAGCATTAAGCCTGGAGATAATCATAGGAATCACTGCATGCTGCATGGCTCATACCTTTCATGTTGGTAGTGAAAAAGCTGCAGGAAGAGAAACCATATAAGCTTAGGTTGAATTGTTGAGTTCTTGATGCTCTGTGAGCTGGCTTCTCTTCTTGCAGCTATTTCATTACTGGCATGAATGAATACATATAGTATACATACACATAAACATACACAGAAATGGCTCAGCAGTTAAAGATGCTGAGCTTGTAAGCTGGAGTTCAAGACTCAAGCTCTTCACAACGGGGTGAGTTCCCGTTACTTGTCCACTTCCTACCCATTTATCAGTTTGAAAGCATACAAATGAAATTAGATTAATAGCACTTTGGTGGAAAGATGATAGTGTTTCATGAACTTTTGGCATATAGTCATGCTGGCCACATGACTACAGAAATTGTCTTTGGACAGCGCTGACTTCCTTGGCCATAAAGATGAGTATTGTGCCCTAGAATTAGACACAACTGACAGTAAAATCTTTACCTACCTATCTACCTCTCTATCTCTATCATCATCTTTATCTCTATATAATCTATCTCTATCCCTATTGATCATCTATCTCTATCTAAACATCCATCCATCTATCTATCTATCTATCTATCTATCTATCTATCTATCTATCTATCTATCTATCTATCTATCTATCTATCTATCTATTATCTAAACATCCATTTATTCCACTATGTTCATCTATATATTATTTGTTTGTTTATTTGTTCGATTTACATCCTGACTTTTATCCAAGAGCTCAATGCAGCATACATAAGACCCTCTTGTCTTATTCCCCTTCCCCCCACAAACAGATCTTTGATGAGGGCTGAGCTGAGAGAAATTAATTGGCTCAGTGTTCTAGACAGCTGCCATAACTAAGGGTGGGTTATAACTTATAACCTATTTTTCCCTGAGGCCAGTTCAAAGTCACTCTTCTAACTAGGTTAAGCCTATAGTTTTGAGGGATTTTCTGGTTTCCTTCTACTATGATCTGTATTAAATCAGATGCATATGCACTCTGTGTATCTGAGAATCTGAAAATGATCACTATGTGCTGATTCACAATTGGGATCCCTATGATCCTTTTCTGAAAGATGAATATTGTGGGTGCTTCATCCTCTAGAACAGAGGTGTCAAACTGGTAGGCCATGGGCCGGATGTATCACTCACAGGCCACACCCACCCCGGCTTCGTAAAGGCAAAAAATGTCATAATACATCACAATACTTCATGTGATGTTATCGAGTTTGACACCCGTGCTCTAGAATCTATCATTTTGGGGGATTCAGCATCTTGCTAAGCCAACAAAGAAAGAACTTGCACATAGACAAGTGCAATCATAAAAATATAGGCATGAACTTCATGTTTTCTTAATTGATATTTTTCTTCTACTAGCAGTTTCCTAATCCAGACTCCTTATTTAAATTGGCTTCTGTTTGAAATGCTTATCCAGCATCAGAGAGCTTGATTTGTGTTGCTATGGCTGTGATGGAATAATCATTGTGACGCTTAATGTGCAAACAATTCAATTTTCAAAGGACCCAGTGAAGCAGCTTATCTCTTAATGAGCCTTCCTACAGGCTATTAACTGACATCAGGAACCTTCTCCAGTTTTCTTCTTTCACAGGAGAACTTATTTGAAAGTCAGTAACCATCAGGTATCAAAGGAAGCAAAGCTTTCCATGTGAGAAGGTGAGCATCGTAAAAAGAGTGAGTTCATGGAGCAAAATCCTTTTAAAGAGACATCTTTCCTTCCCTGTGAAAAATAAGTGATATCTTAGAAGTTCTGTATCTTAGCTACTTCCTATCTTGGGAATTTTCTTCCCTCCTACATTACTTGCTTTCACAGTCTATATTTTAGCGATCTTTGCTCTCTCCACACCTACGTCTCTGTATTTTGTTCCTTAGTCTCATGAGCTTTTTCAAGTCCTGATTCTCATTAGGAAACCAAAAACTTTATGAAGGGATTATTAAACTCGAACCTGTCTTTTAAACAATCTCAGAAAGCCAAGGTTAAAATTGGCCACTCCTTTCTCCATTGATTTCAATCGAAAGCCTACAAATTGCCACTGAGATACATACTTGGTTGAGCTTGGTTCTCTGTCAAAGGACATGGTTGACACACTTTCATTATCCGTTCCTCAACAGTGCTTGATGTAGGAGGGCCTTTGTTTGTTCTTGACATCCTAACATACATTTAAATTAGTAATTAAAGATGAACTTTAAGACCTAACTAAGGAGCGGAGTATGTGCTTTGCATGCAGAAGGCTACAATTTCGACCGCCAGAATTTGGAAATGTCATTGATTTCAGTCTGATGCAAATGATATGATCAACCTTAGAGAAGCAAGTTGAAGTTTGCAGGAGTGAAGGTAATGACTCATATTAGGACCATCTCATAACATGCTTACAAGACAGATACCTTTGGGAGCAATTGCTTTTTTTCCTCCATGTATCTAATGTTAAAAAATAGTCCAGCACAAAATCAAAGGCAAATCTTTTTGCTATATGGAAGCACGACAAGTTCATTTCATGCCAAAAACAAGGAAAAAAAGCAATGAAATAGAAGAGAAAAGAAAGAAGTGGCCCCTTCTCTCCTCTGCATTGTGGGATGACTTGTCTTTAAATTTTGGACAAGCATGATTACTAAAAGACAATGAAAATAGTTGTAAAGTTGATCTTCACTGCATTTCATTTAGTTCTATTTTATTATATACAGAAACTGCACATTAAAAAGTATTTATTTTATCCTCTCTCTTTTCTGTTTTGTAACAACGAGTGTAAATAAAGGAACATATCAATGAAGTCTGGGCATATGGCCCTTTGGGAACATAATTTATTCTAACTGAGGGAATGTTAATCTGAATTAACGAAGGCTATACCCTTTGAAGTTTGCAGAGGTGGGCAATTCAGGAAACAGATACATACCTCAATCAAAAATTGGTCTATGTACACTACAATTCCTGCTGTTGGTCAGAAATAACATATTAAGATAGAGATAACCCAAAGACTGAGTTAAAATATCACAAACAACCAGTTCAATGAAGCCACAAAGAGGAAATTAATATTGTGGTGCAGTGTAAAGTATGCATCATAGTTGCCTCATGAAAGAAGACAGTTTCTTACAGCCCTAATCAAGATCCAGATTTGTTTTTCCCACAGCAGCTTCTCAGAGTCAGGCAACTATTAAGATTTAGAATCTATGGAAATATAAATGGGCTCAGAATACAGGTATAAGTAATGGTTCACAAAGGAGTCTTACTCTGGATAAATTAAATGCAAAAGGCAGATGGGACTGAGACAACTGCTACCTGGGGTGCCGTGCATATAATCAACAGAAACACATATCAACAGAGTTTAAACTACAATTTCAACATTTCATAAATAATCCAGATCAAACTATCTAAGCATGACTCATAACTTGAATTTGAATTTTTTTGATTAAGTCTGGAAAATTAAATGTTTTTCTTAAAAATTAACAAGCAAAAACAATGGATGTTCCTCAGGAAAAGTGTATTAGAGGCAATGTAGAACAGACTTTGGTCAGCATGCAGGATACAAAGAGAGAGAGAGAGGAAGAGAAACAGAGAAAAAGAGAGACAGACAGAGACAGAGGCAAAGAGATAAGAGAGAGGTGGAACAGAGAGAGAGAGACAGAGAGAGAGAAAGACAGGGAGAGGGGGGGAGACATATATCACCACAACCAGCAGAACGTTTAAGCCAAGTAGCATAATGCAGCTCACTAGCCATATATGGTTGTCAGTCAACAGCTCATAAATTTTCCTCTTTTGCTGGTTACAAAGATTGCAAATGGAAGTTGTCAAGAAGCTGATACTATTTATGGCTGACGGCTTAACAGGTCACTCAGTGTATACACCTACTGAAAGATTTTGGAACAGAATTTCTTTTTCTATGTTCGTAAACATTTCAATGTTCAAGAAGTAGCTTTGTATAGATACTTATAAAGGAGCAGTACTAGTAGTTTCCATTTGTTATCTTCGCTTGGAGTCCCATTCATTTGGGCTTTGGCAGTGTATCTTTTATGAGTTGCTGAACAAGGATAAAACTTTATCTCTAATGTTTCCCATTTAAAATATACAACAGAAAAGGGTGGAAATGAACTGAACAAACTTTCCAAAAACTGTAATTTTCCCCCAAACAATTGGTCAGGCTTAACAAATATGTATTCACAATGCTCTACTTTGATGGCTTACATATAGCATTATCTTGAAAAGTTAACAAAACAACATTGATTGTTGACGCACAGGTACCACATCTGCATGATCAATAGATTCCTGTGATTATAGGAATTTCTGAAACACAAACACTTTCTTCGCTAGGACCAAAATATTAAATTCCAAGATTAAATAATAGTATTGGTGGTTCCATGTAAAAAATAGATCTATATATTTCTCCACTTTCTCAGTCACATGGAAGCAATTTTGGAGTCTTCTGTATCTGTTCTTAAAGTTGGATGAATTGCTGATAAAACTAGCAACTTACCCCATTAAGGGAAACACAGAGTACAAAACCCAGAGATGATCAGCAGATTGTTTCTCCTAAGCATCTATTCATATGCATGGAGGCTGTGTTAAGCTCAAAATTGTTATGCCCAAAGTTAAGGGACAGTTATATTCCAATGTCATTGCTCAGAGTAGAGTGATTGATCCAGGACTGCAGGTCATTTGGAGAAGGATATTGAACAATCCAATTTTTTTGAAAAAACATCAACATTTAGTACAACTCTATTTTGTTAAATTTACTGTTAGTTATTAATAATGTTCTTTAGTGATATTCATACAACAGAGGAGGCCTTTCTTTCAGCTGTAATGATTTTCTTCAAAGATCAGAGCTTAGTAGATAAACCCACAGCTTAATTATGGTGAGTCTAGTTCTCTTCCAGCTGCTAGTCATATCATTTTTTTTTCAGTAAAAATGTTAGGCTGCTAAATAATAAGCTGTTGGTTGCTTAGAATCTTCTTGTCAGTTGGTTGCTTAGAATCTTCTTGTCAGTTCTGATGGTTACTTTCCAGCTCCATTTAATTCATTTATTTGTATGTCTTTGACCTCACTCTTCCCCATTCTTTTGCTTCCTCTAAATTTTTCTCCTCCTCCTCTATGCTTGCTCTAAATTGCTTACATCACATTTTAGGTGTACCAGAAGTTGTCATATTATCCTCTTGGTAGCTGTAAAGAGGCAGTAGAACAAGGAGTTACTGCTTAGGTTCTGCAGCAAACAGCCAAACACTCAAAAGAATTGAGGCTCATGTGTTGGTTTTATTTGGTACCTAACTCCTAGATCAGACTTAGAAAATCACAAAGTGCAATAGACATCGTATCATTTTCCAAAGGCTGGATGCTAACAGCATAGACATCTCTATGCAAGGTGCAATGACTGAAAGAAAAGAGAGATTAAACATGTTGCAATGTGATGACAGAAAACAACAGCAGACATTAAGCTATTATACTGTAGGTATCTGTAAGATCTGCAAGGTCTACATGCCTCGCAGGCATCAGTGGACTATAAAGAAGTTCTTGAAAGAGGTTCTGCAGAAAAGATGATTCATAGCTACCAACAGCAAAAAGTCTTTCTAGGGAATGATATACCAGACTATTTCAGTACTCTAATTGTAGGACTTTATGGGACTCATCTCCACTCTTCCAGCCAAGCTAGGTTTTCTAATAGGGCTTTGAATCACAGGCTGCTTCCTTACATTACCAGTTTTTCAAACATAGTCAAAGTTTTTTTCAATAATAAATATGTATTATTGCAAAAATTAAACCAAATAGCTATACGAACAATGATAAGAAATATGCCCGTCGTTCACCACAGTAGTCAATGTCTGGATAGAACTGAACCAAAGTTGGGAACTGTCATGAATTACACTAGTCTGTAGCATGAGCTGCTTGAAACACCAATTTTAATAAAATCATTTAAAAAATATTTTAATACCATCACGACTCCAATAAAGAACGGACTAGAGCCGAGATAGCCAGGATGTGATACGGCCATATTCTTTCACTTGCCTAGTGTTACCACATGGATGCTATAATGAATATTCATCAAATAACTAACTTCCGCTTCCTGACAAGGAGTGGTGTAATAATAATGATTCATGGCTGGATGTCAAGGGGGTGATGTTGTAATCATGATAAGAAATAAATGAGGGTACATGGACTCATCGAGTAAGGGAAAGGTGCAGTTACCATGTTTCTTTAATTTAAGGATGCTGGATGTTAGGCAGTGAAGCCAGATGGAAGGTGGTTATTGTAATTATGTTGTTATCCAAAGTATAACATGTATAAATACAGCTCTGGATTGCAATGAAACCCAGAGCTGACTTTAAACATAATTTCATCGCTGTTACCTGTTGTTGTAGTGTGGAAGATGAATAAAAAACTTCACTGAAGCTACAGGAGTGAGTTGATATCTTATTGTTCATCCCCTCAATCTCGGAAGAACAGCTGACCAATACTTAAGAAGTGAGAGTAACTAATAGATGAAGCAGAGTGGTGCAGTAGAAATCTAACATAACATTTTGTCTGTGTATTCCTGGTCAGATTTCTTTGCAGGTGAGAATTTTTTTGACTTAACAATATAACTTTGATTTTGATTTAACAATTTCTCCTTGTTTAGTGTTCAACTGGAAGTTCCATAAAACATACTCAGATATTTTATTGAATGTGTCTTATTGTTCTGGATGCTCAGAGAGTGTATGCCTCAGTTTAGCCTGGTAAAAACAATTAAGAAGTGATTGCAATAAAAGACTTGGGCAATAACACTAAACAGAGAACATGTGCTACTTTGCTTAAGAAAATGTAGGGTTGGTAGTTTCTGAGATTATATGTTATGTAGGAAAAAAGAAATCTCTGAATCTCAAGTCCAGTTTAACTACTCTCTTTCGCTTCTCTAGAGAATGTCTTGGGCTGGCAATTTATTTTATAGAATGCTTATTCTGCTCTAACACGGTTTCTGCTCTAATGCTCCAGCAAATCTCACAGGATGTGGCCAATAAATTTCTATAAATATCCTCTGGCATGATCAGCATTTTAATTCATTTTTCTCTTCATAGAAAGGTGTTTCCAAACTGGACCAGCTGATCATTCGCTCTTCCATTCCAATAAAATACTATCAACATCCAAATCTTCTTTCTTCTTTTTCCTCAGCGTTTGTCCCGCATAGTAGCAGGGTCCGCTATCATAATCCCTTGTTGTTGAGGT
>JANHFN010002177.1:184875-195237 GCA_032468175.1 Toxicocalamus goodenoughensis | reverse complement strand
TCCGCTCCCCCCACCCCCAAGAACCTTTCTGACCTAGTGATGGGGGATGGGGATGGGGCTCCAGGCAGGGGAAGGATGGAGAGTCCTGTATTCCACCTTTCAGACAGATTGGATCACAATTCCCATTGCTGACCCAGCCTCGTTGGGGATGTGGATGATGGCAATCTAGATTGAGGGCTGTTACATGCTGCTTTGCAGACAAGTCGGACCGCAAGAACCATCACTACCCCAGGTTTCGGGGGGTCCATCCTAGGCATCCAGTGGATGATGGGGATCCGGACTGAGGAGAGGTTGAAGGCCATGAGTGCTGCCTTCTAGATGGATTGGACCACAACTCCCATCTACTGCCCCAGGGAGCAGGGGACCTTCTAGTTCCGGCAATGGGATGGTGGTCCATTCTGGAGAGAGGACCAGGGCTTGACTGCTGCCTTCTAGCCAGGTTGGACCACAACTCCCATCGCTGCCCACGGAATTGGAGAAGGGCCTTCCCGTGTTGGTGATAGATGATAATATGGAGTCTGAAAGCCACCAGCATCTTCTAGATGTGTTGCTCCACCTTCCTGTCACATTTTAAGTGACAAGAGCCATAGCAGCCCACACCATCTTCAAAGGATCTGAGCTTCTTTGGGCCCTGACCCATCTGCACAAACTTGAGTTGTGGTTGCCGCAACCTTTTTAATTGCAAACCTGTTGCCTGTTCGTTGATTTCTGTTTTGTTCTGCATCTCATACAGGAACAAAAGGCAGCCTAGACACAGCTCCCCCCCCATTTGCAATCACTCAGTGAAGTGGGCTGGGCCAAGAAAGAAAGAACATCTGGCCCTGAATCACCCCAACATTTTCCATGGCTGAGTGTGCAACAGGGTCCCCCTATTCAAAAATCACCACCTTCACTGCCACACCATGCTAATATTCTGTTCTTGACTAGCCAAGATGATCTACATATATTACACTTAATGCACTTGGGTGCCTAGATTGCATTTAACATCTATAAAGAATGAAGTCAAGAGCTTGGAGACTGCAGAGCAATCTTGGGCATTTTTATTTGGGAATGAAACCAACCAGGTTCAAACTTGTTAACTCCTAGTTAAAATATCCTTAAGATTGCAGCCTTGTCTGTTTAAAAACATACATTTGTTTTGCCTATTCTTCCTCAATGAGGCATTCAGGGTGCCTCATAATGTAAAGCAGTCAAAAGAGGTACGTATTGATGTATATCAGCGATCTATTTATTTAAAGCAGTCACTTCTGTTTTCTCTATTTGAATTCCCATTATTTTCCAAAGGAATCTATATCTAAATTTCATTATGCTGTTTATGTACCCGGAAAACATTTTATGCCTTATATTTTAATTGTGCCAAATTCCATGGGGAAGCATTGTTTTTAGGCAATTGTAACCTAAAATAATGAATCTTGCCTCAAGAAGCATATATTTCAAATTTTCATTTTGATCCTATGCACATTTCCCCAAAATGTAATGAGACTTTGCTGCCACAAATAAAATATAATGCCTGTTATTGGTATAACAGCTATAAAGATCTAAGTTATTATCTCCTTTCCCAGATTACTTAATAAAACACTCTCATGCCCAAATTTCTTTGCCTGCTATAGTTTCAGCAAATCACTTTATGCTGTTGCTGTCTATACAATGTAAATATGACATTTAATGCCAGATATTAATTATTAACTATACTGTTCTTTGCAAGTGTGAAACTGAGTACATTATGTGTTTGTATAAGGGTGCCTGTGTTACATATGTAGAATGAATGTATGCCAGGTATTATTTAATACATGTCATATGTGAGTTCTGGGTATCCAGAAAAATACCAGAAGAACATCTGATCCTTCACTGTATACTAAGCTAAGGGGGTGGGGGAGCAAAGACCCAGAGCTCAGCTATTAAGTCTATTTTACTGTTTGTTGCTCATGGGGTGTCATTTTTTATCTCTGTTGGTACTCCCTCTTGCTGTATTTCCTTAATCCCTGTTTGGCATGGCTGTGCTTGCTGAAATCAGATAAGATTTTCAGTTGGGTTTGGATGAAAACTTATTGTATATTGTTTGAATTACAGCAGGAGACTAGGCCAAATACAAAAAAAATGGCAATTTATTTTTGTAGAGGTTTTGATGGCTAGCTTGTTGGGTCTTACATAATTTTAAAAATTTGGGTACAGGAAGCTGTGAGAGCAGGGAACAGAGCCTTTTCTAGTTACCAGAGCCAGCGTGGGGGGAAGTGATATATTACAGGTTTACGTTGTGAAGGCTTTGTGCTTAACACAGCTGGTGCTGCTCTTTTTCAGCTGACATTCAGCAAGGCTCTGTTCCTCTGTTGGGGTCTCCTGTGTTGTGTGGACTAGCCAGTCTGAAGTCAGAATTTAATGCCCGTCAATCAAGTGCCTGCTGTCACAGGGTGCAGGATCCATCACACCAATATCAGTTCAGAAGGATAGGCAGAAAGTGTTTGGTTCATAGCGTATGCAGAGTCTACTTTACATTAAGGTCTTTTTAGTTAATTGTTTTCCTCTTTAAAAAAAGATTGCTCAGCTCTTAGCTTTTTTTTTTAATCAATGCAAGCTGGCATAAGTGCTCAGATCTTCCACTGGGGAATTGCCTTTTTCCAATCCAGCATAATGAGCTAGATGGTAATTCATTTTTAAAATTCTAACTTCTTTATACTTAACAGCTGCTTCACTACTTGACTAATCCATGGATAGGTTTGTCTTACTAAAATTTCAATCAGGTAATATACATTTTGAAGAAAATACAGTATTAATAAGTTAATTGAAAGAATTGTGATTCTATTATACAAACCTTTGCATTATAGATGTGATACTAATACTTCATATTGTACTTTATTTCTGTGAAAACTGTTTCTGAGATTTCGTTTAAAACCTGAACTATAGGTATGTGGCAGTCAGCTGCAACTGTTAGCATCAGCTAAGACAGGAATTTAAATTCTGTGTATGCAGATTAGTGAGAATTTAAGACAGCCGTGGTTTATATACTTTTCAGCAGATTATAAGCAGGTGAACATCCTGATTTGGAGTCAAGTTATTAATGCTTCCATTCCATGAAAAACTTCAGAATGTCGAACATGTTCAGTATCTTTCCTAGACTCACATCTGAGGCCTTTCACCAGTGAGGCTCCTGGGGTATGCTAAAAACAGTGACCAAAGGTTTTTCTTACCCAGATCCCTATCCAGGTTTGTATGTCTGTTTCAATGTCAAATGAACATGCTAGTTAGGCAGACCAAAAATATTTCACTAAAGCTGGAAAACATTGCTTGTTTGGATACGAAATGTATCCTCTGGTTTTCTCTAATTTCTTTCTTCAACATACAGTTTCATTCTGTTACCGTGGCTGGATTCATCTAACATTGCAAAACCAAAATGGTTTTTTTTTTCTTAGCATGTTGGGCAAACCTAATCACTTGTGGTTTAATAAGTCATGGTTAAGTGAATCGTGGCTTAATAGGAAGAAATACAGCCTTTGATGGATTTTTCCTTTCACTTTGGGCAGTCTTTACAACCTTACCTGACGCAAAGTCTGCCAGGCTTGGCCTTGGGTGGTTATCTTTTCCCACTGCTGAAACTTTAATCTGTATTTTTTCTTCTGCATAGTCATTTGCACATTGCCATACACCTGTTCTCTTCTGTTCAACTTTCATTCTAGAGCTCTTGTGGCTTTCTCCCTTTCTCTCCCTGATTTACTTTCCATTCTGTGCCTTGGTGATTCCGCATTCATGTTCACCTCTTTGAACCATATGCTTCCAGTTTTCACGGGGACAGATTTTTTAAAAATATATTTTGGTGAACCATATTCTCATATTGAACCCTAATGGCTTTCCTTGAATCCCTTCTGCAAAACTCTGGCTTCTTCTTGTCCTTTTTTGTGTAGCCTGATCACAGTTTTCTTCCTTCGTTTGTCTCTTTTTCAACGTGCAGTGTACTGATTCTGCAGTCATCTTTCATACGTTATTTCTCCTGTCACTTCTGCCTACGCTTCGGGGCTTGTAACTTAGGAACATTGGAAACTGCCTTCTCTGGGTTCTCTTGCATAATTCTTCAGAATCCTGGCCTAACATTCACCGACGAGCGTGCCAGCGTTCTCTATCTGATTTCTTCAAGCACATCTTGGGATTTTATTTTATTTTTTCCCCAGTGGGTAACGCTGAATCTTTTAGGATTGGAAAAGCTTTTAATGTTGCATCGGAACACAACTCTCACCTTATCCCTCGACCCGACAAGATATAATGCGAAGCTAGAATTTGAAGCTGGCTGCTACCTGCTTCATTTAAAGAAGGAAGTGGCAGGTGATTCTGGCTTTTTTTATAATGACGAGTGCTTGTACGGGTTCCTACCTGCAAGGAAGAGTGAAGAGAAAGCCTGCAGTCTTGAGAATAATCGGTCAGGTCTTGAAACATTAATGCTTTTGAGTGTGGCCACTGAAATAATACAGTAGTATCAAGACTTCTGTCTTTAACTCATCCCTTTCTTTGGCTCTGGGTTCAGGAGATCACAATTACAGGTAGTCCTTGAATTACAGCAGTTCATTTAGTGACTGTTCAAAGTCACAACAGCGTTGAAGAAAGTGACATGACTATTTTTCACAGTTGCAACCTTTGTAGAATCCCCCATGATCATGGGATCAAAGTTCAGATGCTTGGCGACTGGTTCATACTTATGACCATTGCTGTGTCCCAAGGTCACGTGATCCTTCTACAAGCAAAGTCAAGGAGGAAGTCAGATTCACTTAACAACAGGGTTGAAAACTACAGTGATTCACTTAACAACTGTGGCAAGAAAGGTCATAAAATGGGGCAAAGCTCCCTTAACAAACGTCTCTCTTAACAACAGAAACGTTGGGCTCAGTTGCGGTCGTATGTGGAGGACTACCTATACTGCTCACCCCTTCTAGTTGCAAAAGCTGAGTTTCCCGAGCTTCTGAATTTCTTTGAAAGAAATGTGATTAAAGCTGCCAGTTGTAGATTCGTGTCCCTTTTTCCTCTGTTACATTCCAGACATCGTCTGGTCTCAGTTTGGCTCTAATAATAGTTGTTCCTTAGTTTTTTTTTCTGCCAAAGCCTATACTTGTTCCACCTTTGCTCTCAGTTTATCCTCCAAGTTTGTTTTTGTTTTGTTCTCTCTAAGAATAAAGTCGATGACAAGCACTTCTCACAGGCTACTCTATTTCCTAGTTCGGTAAAAGGATATAAATATGTCCTTTTTCACTTTTTAGTAGCCTGGACGACAGCAAAACCCCCATCTCTCTCAGATAGCCGTCATAGTCTTAAAATTCTGATTTGCCATAAGGGGTCCATTCTTACTGTGACAAAGAATTAAAACATTCCAGTAAAATTCTTCCAATTCCTAGTGTGGTCTTCCTGAAATTGAGCACTCTACAGGTGCATTGACTAACTCTCATGCAGGGCTATTGAAATAATCTTTGGAATATGCTATATAGACCTTTACATTTTCAGGTTAAATAGGCAACTCATAAATTGTGAAGCAAGAATGGCCATTTACCTGGGATCCTGAGAAGGTTGTGATCCTGAATCTTTAAAAGCAGGATCACTTCTGGCCTTGACAAAGGTGCACTGGCAAACCAGTGATTCGTTGCTCAGCGACAAAGAGAAGGAACTTATTTCCTAACCCGTCAAACAGATTGTACCCTGATCTTTGATCTAGGTAAAAGCTTTGGCCGCCTTGCCAAAGAATTCTGGGAATCGGGTCCCTGTACACCGGTTTGGAGAGAGCATCTGATTGAGGAAGGTTATGAAACATTTCTTTGCTCAGTTGTTATGACCCACCCAGAGTCAACAAGAGTTGGGCAGCATGCAAGTTTAATTATTCTAATCCTCTTCCCCTTCGTCAGGAATATAAAAATTAATTATTCTTAGGTGTCAACCTTTTATTTCACTTCAGTGTGTGATTCACCTGATTTGCACACACATAGATAGCTAAAGCTCTTGTTTCCTAATAACTTTCTTTAGCTTTTGATAGTGGGTTTCTTATTCTATTAGTTTTCTCTTCCAGATTATTGTATCACTTATAAATCTGTTACTACACAGTTCTCTGAAAATCTTCCTTTTAATTGGGTTAACTTCATGAGGAAATATTCTTTCTCTCTTAAAGAGTAAAAATGGAGGATAAAAGCAGGCTGGATTTAATCCTTCCTGAATTCCTTCAGGGTTAAATTGGCTGCAGGTTGGGGTTTGTTTGGTTTTTTTGCAGAAGTTTTGTTTACTTAAAGCATTTTTAACTTCTTTAATTAGAAAAGTTACCTGAAAACTCACAAAAATCCTTGCAAAGAGAGTGCCTGGCTCCAGACTTATATCTGTAATACATGACACAGGAGGAAAAGGCAATCTGATTTACAGTTGGTATAATGGTTATCTAGAAATAGCTCATTTAGCCTGTTTGAAAAGCTCCTGCTTGAATGACCCTGGTGGGAAGAACAGAGAGCAATAATCTCAGCCAAATTTTGCTTCAATCCCTTTTTGTCTTCTGCTTTATTGGAATGGTTCTGTTAGACTATAGGAGTCATCCTTTGGTTGAAAACTGAATTGGTAATCTATTATTAGGCTTGAAATCTGGAGTGAAATTTAAGCTAAATTAAGTGTGGTCGCCAAGCAACAGCAAGAACTGGGTCGACAAAGCAATAATCTTGCTACTTTTCTAAGAACACATTCCTTAAACTTTTCAAGATTCAGATAAGCTTACATATTAGTGCTCCTCAGTGTTGAAAATCCACCAGAGCAGAAAATTAGTATTGTCAAAGGACAATGAAGGCAAATGGGTGGCTGGATTAATGTATTCAAATCCACAGGAAAAGTCCACAGGAAAAGTGCTAAATTGTAGCACTTTAAAAAAAACATTTTTACCAGTATGTTTACAGAGATGGGCAACGTTGTCTAAATGATCTAAGTTTTGAAATAGGAGTTAAAGTGAATATTTCTGTGTGTTTGATTCAGTTTACATGTGCTGGACATTATGAGGTTGTCCAAATTAGTTTGCTCTTCTTCCTCCTAACAGCCCCTCCTGCCCTAAAAATGGTGAATGAGTATCAGGGTGTCCTAATTTGGAGGACCCCAAGCCCTCTCTTGTTCCCTAGATTACAACCTTCCCCTGCAACACAACCCTACAATCCTCACTGTCTCTGAAATTAGGCAAGATCGTCATGAAAAGAAATGGGTGGATCAACCTCAGTGTCTATAATGCTGGAGCCTACTCTTCGTTTGAAGCAACATTTCTTTTGGGACCAACAATTTCTATCTACTATATTGCTGAGAAGGAAACAATATGAACATATAGAGAAGAAACACAATATGGGCAAAGATTTAGAAGAAAAATGTGTGCTCTGCAATTGTTGTGGTTGTTGGCACCAAAGGAAGATATAGTTGAAACTTAATCAAACATTGGTTGGAAGACAAGGTGGAGATGCTGCTAAATTATTTAAGAAGGTCTCTTGTTTTGCCGATCATTGAGTTTATTTTATCACCTTTTATTTTCCAGTTCAGCCTATGATAATTTGAACAAAGTTCGGGTGGCGATAAAGAAAATCAGCCCTTTCGAACACCAGACTTACTGTCAAAGAACCCTGAGAGAGATCAAAATCCTGTTGCGTTTCAAGCATGAAAATATTATTGGGATCAATGACATCATTAGAGCTCCAACTATTGATCAAATGAAAGACGTGTATCCTTTAAAAACCCTACATCCTTCTATTCTCATAGTCATCTTTTCTTCTTTGAGTTAAAGTAAAATTATTTATTCTGGTTATTATATGCATAGGTTGTGCTCGACTTACAACAGTTCACTTACCGTTTGAAGTTACAACGGCACTGAAAAAAGTGACGACCATTTTCCACACTGATAACCCTTGCAGCATCCCCATTTGGATGTAATTTTTTACATTATGATGTATTCACTCACATTTATGATAGTTGCAGTGTCCCGGGGTCATGTGGCCTCCTTTTTAACCTTCTGACAAGCAAAATCAGTGGGAAAGCCAGATTCACTTAACAACTGTGTTACTAACTTAACAACTGCAGTAATTCACTTAGCAACTGTGGCAAGAAAGGTCATAAAATGGGACAAAATAAATTGTCCCACTGCAACAGAAATGTTGGGCTCAATTGTGGTCATAAGTCGAGGGCTACCTGTACTTGCAATATGTAAATCCAAGAAATAAATTATATAGAAGCTATTATCATTGACAAACAATAGAGATGGAATTGTTTTTTCTAAGTAGTTCTTTTGCAATTAACCTACATCTTCTTTTGTTTTTTAATACTGCTTCTCAGGCCAGAGGTTTTTGTGCCAATTGCTGTTCCTGTGAGAAGCGGTCTTGGCCAACAATGTGTGAATGCTGTATGGCTTGTGCCAAATCTTGTGACTGTGCCCTTCCCACTCCAGCCCATTGTCTAGATCACTGCTGTTCTTGTGCTAATGTGAGTTTTCTCAATACCCCTTTTCCCACCCAGAGTAAGAAGATAGTTGGTTTAGATAATCAATTGTTAGGGCTGCGTTGAATGTCTACAGGAAAACCTCCAGCCTTTAGCAAATGTTAAGTGTGTCTATGAAATGGAAAATGTATTTTTGGTCCAACCTGAAATAAACATAGGGTGTCTTTAAAGTTTTGCAAAATTATTCCAGATGGCTGTGGTCAATAGGATTGAAACCTTGGAAATTATACTTTTTCTGGATTTGGGCCAAGAGAATATCCAAAGGACAAGGCCAATGTTGGATTTAGATTAGGGAGCAGCTTTATGTGGGTATACAGATAGTCCTTATTGAGCGACCATTCAGTTAGTGACCATTCAAAGTTACAACAATGTCGCACAAGGGGCATTTGCAATAAATAGGTCCTCCTGGTTGCAACCATTGCAGTATCCTGTGATCTTATGATTCAGGTACTTGGCCACTTGTAATTTCATAATTACAACATCCTGCAAGTAATGTGATTGTCAGCTGTGACCTTCACTGCTGGGTTCCACTGAGCAAAGTCAATGAGGAAGCTGACAGGAGGTTGCAAATGTTTGATTTTGTTGTATGAGGTGCAATGACAATAAAGTAAACTAAATAGCAGTAGCACTTAGACTTATATACTGCTTCACAGTGCTTTGCATCCCCCCAATTGGTTTATAGAGTCAGCACATTGCCTCCAACAATCTGGGTTCTCACTTTACCGACCTTGGAAGGATGGAAGGCTGAGTCAACCTTGAGCTAGTCAGGATTGCACCCCTTGCAGTTAGCAGAATTAACCTGCAATACTGCATTGATGCTGTAACTGCACAAAATTCACTTAATGACAGCAAACGAGAGACTGCCACAACTGCCGATTTAGAATTGCCCATAACTGTTGCCATTGCCACATACTGCACTGCAAAAGGGTTGTGGAGGTTGCTGAGGGCTGAAGATGCGCCAATGCAAACACCTCCCAAATCCCAACTATGCATTATGCTGAGGTGAGCATCCTGCATGTGGTTTGCTGTTTGGAGACCCCCTAATCAGAACATTAAAATTCACTGACATATAAAAAGGACGCCTATGCAACATATGCATACATTGCATCTCACATGCAGTGCCAGAGAAGTCTGCTCCAGCCTTAAATTGTCATGGCCACATGACATTCCACTTTATGACTGTATCATTTAGCGATGGGGTTACTTCTCCCAACTTCCATCATTAAGTGAAGCCTACATGTATTGTTGAGTGTCCTTCCTTTTATGATGGAACCAGATTATCCAAGAATACACCAGTCATGCTATAAATATGTCCCTAGATTTCTGACTACTATAGAAAAGACAGCACCCTCCTAAAACGAAGATTCTAACCATGGAGAAAATCAGAATTTCTGGATTCTAAGTTTGCAGCAAAAGTTATATCAGTTAATAAAATGTACTAAATTAATTGAACACTCTTTTTTCTTAGCTTTTACAAGCAGAGTTGCTTTTAAAAAATCAAAAATTGCCCTTGTCAATAAAACAGACAAGGGACAATGTCTATTTTAAGCATGAGATGTAATCTCAAAGCCATGAAAAATAATTGTTTTTAGAGTTTTTCTCCTCAAAGAGCAGCAGGCAAATTTGATAAATTGAATGATTTAAGTTAACTTTTAAATTTTGAGCTGAAAAGCATAAATGACTGAGAAATAAAGTCAATACATAGTGTAGTGATAATCATGGAGTCATGCTTAAGAATGAATGGAATACAGATAATTCTTCTTCCCATTACCGTCATAAGTTATGACAGTCATAAAGTAGGACACCCAATTTTACACCTTATTTTTTTAAAAAAGTTTTATTGGTTTTTCAAAAAACAAACACAACACAAACATAAAACATCTTTCTTTTCTGAAA
>JANHFN010002177.1:169856-184775 GCA_032468175.1 Toxicocalamus goodenoughensis | reverse complement strand
ACACACACACACACACACACCTTTTTCTGGGAAGAACTTATTGGGCAAACTCCAGAGTAGCGAGCGGTGGGACAATGAAGAAAGCAGCAGCCCCAGAACATCCATCCTCCCTGCCTTTCGAAGCACATGGGCTGAGGGGGTGATGGCAGCTAGGGGCGTCCCGAAAGGCAGGGAGAAAGCAAGCCGAAAGGTTTTCCATTCGCTTTCTCTGCTGCATTGGGGCTGGGGCTGAGAGGGACGGGCGGGAGTGCCCCGAAAGGCAGGGAGAAAGCAAATGGAAAGGTTTTTCATTTGCATTCTCTGCTGCACTGGGGATGGGGCTGAGGGGGTGGCAATGGGCAGGGGCACCCCAAAAAGCAGGGAGAAAGCAAACAGAAAACCTTTCCATTCGCTTTCTCTGCTGCACTGGGGCTGGGGCTGAGGGGAGTGGGTGGGGGTGCCCTGAAAAGCAGGGAGAAAGCAAATGGAAAGGTTTTCTGTTCGCCTCCTCTGCTGCGCTGGGGCTCGGGCTGAGAAGGGTGGGTGGGGATGCCCCAAAAGGGAGGCCAGGAATCCTGGGGCTGCTTCCCATAGCAGCACTGTGGCCGATGCTGTCCCTTCCTCTGGACTGGCCTGAAAAAGATGCCCCACCTTGGCCTCTTCCCGCCCAGAAAGATCCCACGCAGTGGGGGGAGGCACCTAAAGGCCCTGGGTGTGGGCGAGAGCCTAGCAGACACAGGCTTACCTGTGAGCAGTGTAGGCAGATCATGGCTGTTCAGTTGGGATGCAGGCACCATGTGGGGAAGTCAGGTTAGGCAAGCCACAAAGGGCCCAGTGTGCCACATTAGAAGCGAGGAGTGACTGGGCAGATCAAGCGGCAGGCGGGCGAGCTGCCTGAGCAAATGAGCATCATGTGGGTGGGGCAACTGAACAATGGGGTACTGGGAAACTGGTTTGGGGTCGTGGCCAGCCAGAAATCGCTGTCAGTTCTGTGACCCACGCCAAATTCTTGCTACTGGGTCGCTAGAACCGTTGCGAACTGGCTGAATATCACCTCTGGCTACAGGCTGGTAATGTTATGCTTATGAAGAAGACAAAAATAATAAAGATTTAGGTCTTAATTATAAAAGAAGCCTTGCAGTGTTAAAAGTGCAAGAGGGAAAAATATTTCAAAATAAACAACATTGTTATTTATATGTATTATTTCTATTTTGTAAGGTAGTGTTTTTCAATCTCAGCAATGTTAAGGTGTGTGGACTTCAACTCACAGAATTCCCCAGCCAACATGTTGAAGTCCATATATCTTAACATTGCTCAGGTTGAAAACATTATTCTGGGACAAGAAGAAAAAGGGTAACTTGAATTGTTATTGGGCTACAGTAGATCTCCTATTAAAAAAGCCTGCAGCATCTAAATCTTTTTATCATACTACTAAGGAGATTATCAGAAATAATAAGGCTATATAAAACCATAATCGCTATAGAAAATATACTTTAAGAGAAGTTTAAAAATGGGACCATTGTCATTGGCCTGACAATAAGCAGTAATGGTTTCCTTATGTTCTTTGACAACTATCAATAAAAAAATAATAGTCAAAAACATTGTTAAAATTAATTGAAATTTGGTTAATGCCAACTGAAGCCATTCTTAGATGTAAAAAGGAAAAGCAAACCATAAATAAGTAAAAGAAAAAAATACATATATTGCATGAAGTTTACTGGCAAAATTTGCTCTTCACATTTCATTCTTTGTCCTTTTCTACTTATTACTGCCCTGTCTATTATGCCATGAATCTGTTGTTATGATTATAGCTGTCAAGTTTACAGTTCATAACTATAATAAGGTTCAATCACATTTCTCAGATATGAGATAATGAGATAATCCTGATTTAGGGGAAACATTGCCTTTTTGAACTCACTGGGAAAAAATAGTGGTGGGACTCATCTCCGGGGTGGGGGTGGGGGGTGAGTCTGCCTACTGAGATGATGTGGACCAGTTGCTTTTATGGTGTGGAGACAATAACTTGGTCCTCAACACCAATAACACAAAGGAGCTTGTAGTGGACTATAGAAGGAACAGATCAGACATCCAGCCCTTGTTTATCAGTGGAGACCGAGTGGAGCAAGTGGCCTGGGTATTACCATAAAAGAGGACCTGACTTGTTGTGCTCACAATGCAGCACTGGTCAAAAGGGCCCAGCAGAGATTATACTACTTAAGACTTGTCAGAAAACAACAACTGAATGAAAAACTTCTGGTGACCTTCTACCACTGCACCATAGAGAGTATTATAACTTACTGCACCTCTGTATGGTTTGCCACTTGCACAGTGGCAGATAGGAAAGCACTCCAGAGGGTTAATGTCATTGCCCAGGAGATCATTGGTTGCCCTCTCCCCTCTTTGGAAGAGCTTTATAGCTCCCGCTGCCTTAAGAAAGTTCAAAACATCTTCAAAGATCCATTTCATCCTGGGCACCCCCTTTTTTTGAACTATTACCATCTGGCAGATGGTACAGAATAATAAAAACAAGGACAAATAGGTTGAAAAACAGCTATCTCAGGGCAGTAGCTCTTTTGAATTCTGCTGTATAGTGCAGTGTTGGTGCAGTGTCGGGGGTCTTGGTTCAGTGTGTGGAGGGTGAAGGATGTGTGTGTTCATTTTCATGGTCATGATGTGCACTGAAGATGGTGTGTGATTTCGTTGTACGAGGTGCAGTGACAAAGTAAACTAAACTATACAATTTCAGACAAATGGTTGTCGAGTCTCTTGAAAACCTCCAGTGATGGGGCACCCACAACTTCTGAAGGCAAGCTGGTTTATTGCTCTCACTGTTAGTAAACTTCTTAGTTCTAGGTTGCTTCCTCCCTTGGTTAATTTCCATCCATTGTTTCTTGTCTTGACTTCTGGTGTTTTGGAAAATAGGTTGACCCCCTTTTCTTTGTGGCAGCCTCTCAAGTATTGGAACACTGCCATCTCTGCAGGCTTTTCCCCTTGTGGAATATGTCCCCTTTTTAAAAAATGAATTTTGCTGTCTCAAAATAAAAAAGAAACCCTACTCTTTCTAAAAACAGCAACAATCCTTTCTTCTATCCCATAATAGATATGTGATTTCGGTTTGGCTCGTGTGGCAGACCCAGATCATGACCACACTGGTTTCCTAACAGAATATGTAGCTACACGTTGGTACAGAGCTCCTGAAATCATGTTGAATTCTAAGGTGAGAGTTGAAATGTTTTGTATTTAATATTATAGCAGAGTTTTTGATCCAAATCATGGAAATCATTTTCCTCATGGAAATCCATTATTAGTCCTGTTTAACTGAGTTAGCCTAGTTTATGTAAAATATTAGTTGCTGATCATAAAATGGTGGTTCCTGTTTTATATTTTTTTCTAGAATATTGTCCTGGGATTTTTATGTCTGCATGTGTGTGTTATGTGTAGGCTCATAACTGGATAACACGTATACTATCCATTTAAAGTTGTTATTTAATATCTATGTGTTGAAACATGTCCTGTGGATGCCAAGGAATTGAACTTTAGGTATAGTGGTTTATGGAGTTGTATAAACAAATATTTTTATAGTGCATTTTTATAATGCTTCAGGAAATCCTAAGTATGAAGTCTAAAATATTGTTAAATGGTAGAAGTAGTGACATGCTAGAAAATGGTCACATTTGAGAACTCCAGAACTG
The DNA here is from genome assembly GCA_032468175.1 of Toxicocalamus goodenoughensis. Lineage (NCBI taxonomy): Eukaryota > Metazoa > Chordata > Lepidosauria > Squamata > Elapidae > Toxicocalamus > Toxicocalamus goodenoughensis. The sequence continues at coordinate 181,104 of JANHFN010002177.1, read as the reverse complement.
TAAAATATACATTATAGCAAATGTTTTTTCCCATGTTATCTCTAGGGATATACCAAATCTATTGATATTTGGTCTGTAGGCTGTATTCTGGCAGAGATGCTATCAAACAGACCCATCTTCCCAGGAAAACACTACCTTGATCAGCTCAATCACATTCTTGGTAAAAAAAATATTTTTACATATAAATAATACAGAGACTCTTAACATGTCTAATTGGTGTTTCTTCCTTTTTCTTTATTTGTTGGAACTAGGAACTTGAGCAAACGATAATAAATTTAAGTTACTTATATTCACCAGACAGATATACTTTATTTTTGCAATAATTTCTCTTCCTTTTCCCCCCTTCATGTTGCAGGAATTCTTGGATCTCCTTCCCAAGAAGACTTGAACTGTATAATCAACGCAAAAGCGAGAAATTACTTGCTTTCTCTACCGTATAAAAATAAAGTTCCCTGGAATAGATTATTTCAGAATGCTGATCCCAAAGGTAATTTAAAAGAATAAGATTCTGACGTTCTGGAAATCCATGGCATAAGATGAGTTATAGGAAAAATTACAAGGGCTGAGATTTGTAACAGTCCCTACTCTTTCTCTTTCTTCATTAATGCTCATATCCAAAGAATTAGCCCTCCATATTTACGATATTCCTCATGAATACGTTGAAAAATGTACAAGCATTTCCTGTTTTCTTCTCAGTAAATGTTTCTATTGTAGGTGAAGTCCTGCTCAGACTTCCTTTTGTGGTTGCTCCGTGAAATTGTTTTGCAACCCCCGGGGGTGGGGGAATTTAAACATTGTTCAACATGTTCTGTATGGGGTGGACATCAGGATGAGTAGAATGCAAGCCAAACTAATTCTAAAAATTGTCTCTCTAGCTCTTGATCTGCTGGATAAAATGTTGACTTTCAACCCTCACAAGAGAATTGAAGTGGAAGAAGCTTTGGCTCACCCCTACCTAGAACAGTATTACGACCCCAGTGATGAGGTATGGAGGCTATGGTATCCTGGCTGTTTGACAGTGTAGAAACACTTTAATTCAACGCTTTGAGTTTGGCAGCCAGAGGGGCCAACAAGTGCTTACAGCTCAAATCTTGTTTTATATATTTATACAGATACCCCTCAACTTGTAACTGCCTGTGGAAATTCTCCAGGTCATGGTTGTCCCAAAGGTGCTTTTTATATTCCTTGCAGTCATTTGCCCTATTCAGGTGACCCTGAGGGCGCACAGATAAATCTCCAAGTGGCCTCAATGACTGTCAGAAAGAGCGCTAACGACCAGATGACTGCAAAGGAATATAAATCCGTCTTCCACCATTCAGTCAGAACTGAAGAAGCTTCTCAGATGAGAAGTGGAATGTCTTCAAGGGAAAAAACAAAGTCCAGTTGCCTTTTGAAAAAGCACCTTTGGATCAACTTACACCCATTTGTTCAGTCACGGTTGAAGTTACAACCATACTAAAAAAAGTTACAACTGGTCCTTGAACTTATGACGGTCACTGTAATTCCCCTAGTCACCTGATGACATTTCATGTGCTTGGCATTTATGAAGGTTACAGCATCCTGGGGTCACCATTTGCAGCCTTCCTGGGTAACTTCCAGCAAACAAAGTCAAATTTCCCCAACGACCTCGTGACTCACTTAATAACTGCAGTGATTCTCTTAAAGATCGTGGCACAAAAGGCTGTAAAATCAGGCATGGCTCACTTAACAGCCACCTTGCTTAGCAGTGGAAATTCTGGTCCCAACTGTGCGGGTAAGTCGAGGACTAGCTATATACAAGTTTAGCCATTTAATGAGGATCTCAGTTACAATTTCTGAAGCTGTAAGATTTATTTGCTTTCAAGACAGATGTCTGTAAGAGCAGAACCATACTTCAAAAATAAGGTCAAAAATAGCTGTTCTACCACATTCATAGTTACCACCAATTATTTTCCTTAGCATATATCAATCAATGTGTGAAAAATCGTTATCTCGCCAGCTCTCCAAACCATATTTTAATAAATGTAACCAAGTATAGCTGGTCCTTGATTTATGACCACAATTGACCCCAGCATTTCTGTTAAGTGAGTTTTGCCCCCATTTTATTACTTTTTGCGACCGTTGTTCAGCGAATCTCTATAGTTGATAAGTTAGTCACCTGGTTGTTAAGTGAACCGGGCTTTCCCATTGACTTTGCTTGTCAGAAGGTTGCAAAAGGGGATCAGCCTGACCTTGGGACACAGTAACGGTCGTAAGTATGAGTTGCCAAGCATCTAAATTTTGATCACGTGACCACGGGGATGCTGTGAATGGTTGTGTGAAAAACGTTCATAAGTCACAGTTTTCAATGCCATTGTAACTTTGAGCGGTCACTAAATATTGTAAGTCGAGGACTGTAAATCTTCTGTAACTGCATTTTTACACTGTAGATGTGACTATTTGTGCAGGTAATTTTAGCAAGAATTATTTTCTGTGATTCATATTCTAATTTTGACCGCAAAGTCTTCTGAGCAGCTTTAGAACACTTTAAAAAATTGAAAACTTTCCAATTTACATATTCCTATCATGTGCCTCAGTATCATTCATGTTTCTGATGGTCTGTTCTTTATTTTTCTAAAGCCTGTAGCTGAAGCACCTTTCAAATTTGATATGGAGCTGGATGATTTGCCGAAGGAAAAACTGAAAGAACTAATTTTTGAGGAAACTGCCAGATTCCAGCCAGGGTACAGATCCTAAATGGCATAAGGGTAGGTTACGTGTTTTAACCTAACTACCTGAAATTTTGTATTTCATGTAATCATTTGATAAATTTTAAATTATTTTAATATTATCACAGTTAAGGTTGCAAATCATTAAGCCTTTCCAAAACAGCTTTTGAAATATTGACTCAGGAACTCAGGGAGAAGCCCCAAGTGGCTATTCCAAAATTCACGTAAAATATCTGAAAGAATTCAGAAAAACAACCCAAAGCCCTGTAATGGCTTCAGTTAGTTTTCCTAAAGGGCTAATTGATTCCCCCCACCACCCCCTCCACTCACACAGTGAGAATGTAGTCTTCCTTTTGAAAGCAATGATAATTTGCCATTTCATCCACTATTCAATTGATACACCTAGAAAACAGCACTTTTAGTATTCTCTATGAATCTTGGCATTGCAAAAGCTGAAATGTCAAAACATTTTGCTTTAAGTTTAAAAAAAAATGTTTTGTAGGTCTACCTTCAGAAGGAAAATCAAAGGCAAACTTCCCTGAATGTAATGTCACTTTTTTATGTATAAGTTGTAAGCTGCCCAGAGTTTCTCAACAGTGAGACGGGCAGCATACAATTTTAATAAATATATAAGGTTCAGGAGCCTCAGTGGCGCAGTGGATAGAGTGCAGTACTGCAGGCTGCTCCTGCTGACCACCAGCTACCAGCAGTTCGGCAGTTTGAGTCTCACCAGCTCAAGGTTGACTCAGCCTTCCATCCTTCTGAGGTCGGTAAAACGAGGACCCAGATTGTTGGGGGGGAACTATGCTGTCTCTGTAAACCGCTTAGAGGGGGCTGTAAAGCACTGTGAAGTGGTATATAAGTCTAAGTGCTATTGCTATTGCTAGTCAGCTTCCGGAGATAATCTTGTGTTATAATCTGAAGTAAACTGTACAGATAGTTGCCGACTTAAAACTATTTGTTTAGTGACTGTCTGAAGTCATGTGATCCCCTTTTGTGACCCTCTGACAAGCAAAGTTAACGGGGAAGCCAGATTCACTCAGCAGTTGTGTTACCAACTTAACAACTGCAGGGATTCCCTTAACAACGGTGGTAAGGAAGATCATAAAATGGAGCAAAATTCACTTAGCAACAGAAATTCTGGGCCCCATTGCGACCGTAAGTCGAGGACTACCTGTACTGAGTGATCTCTCTGTCCGACGTGTATGCTCCGTTTTCCATTAAAACGTTTCCCCTTTGTCTTTTTAAAAAATATTTTGTAGGATAAAGAAATTAAAGGGCTGGGCACACTCTTCGCAGACGTTCTCTTCCTGGTTCTTTATGATTATATGACGTGGCCTCCTTCAGTTTATCCACTAAACATTTCAAGCCATTCAGGAGGGCCATTTCTATGGTTGTCCTGGCTTTCTATGTCTTCAACCGATTTCTCTCTGCGACGCCTGAAGAAACGTTACCAATACTCCTGCGGGTAAACCCCACCCCTCGCCCCGCCCTACCGATCTTTTGCAGGTACTGTCTTTTTTCTCTTAAACACACCACCCTTAGATGACGCCGGTTGGTTTAGACCATGTTCCTTTCTGGTTTGAAAGATGCAGTGTTGGTTTCTGACCTTAAGGAGGGCAGGCTGTTTTATACCTTGAAATCATTTTTCGTTTTTCTAAATTTTTGTAATGGCATTTGAGAGGAAATAATAATAATAATAATAATTAAGGAACATTGAGGGCACTTTAAGTCAAGGGCATTCGCCACAACTTTTGCACTTCTTTAAGTTTGCCATGTTTACTGACATGCACATTACGAGAGGACAGATGCAGGCATACACTGTATTTATACTTTTCACTACCTGCCCCCCCTTCCGGGCATAAATTAAGGCAGGTCACTTCAGTGCTGAGATGTTTCGGCAAATGATGCAGAAAAACCGTCCCTTTCCCATCTCCCACCACTTTAAGAGGTCGTAGGCACTTGTGCAATTTTAACTTTGAATGGTACACCTGGGATTTCTAACGCCACACATTTCCAAGACACATCTGCTTTCCCAGAAGGCAGCCTCGATTGTTGATTTGAACACATATCTCCCCCCCTTCCCCCTCCCCCACCCGCTGTTTTCAACCCAGCAAAAATGACTTGATAACGAAATCTTACATTTGATGGGTTTCTTTTTTTCTGGAAACGCATCCAGGGGTGGTAATACGTATTTATCCGAGAAACTTTTGTGAACATTGTAAAAAACTCCACTCAAATGCGAAGAATCCTCACTTGGTACCTTTCTTTTGAATGTATGTGGTGGTCTCTGGAACAAAAAAAGAAAAATGGAACACTGCATCTTTAAAATAAGAAAGTGGGAACAACTTATTTGCGTAGCATGTCGGCATCTCGCATTTATTTCCTGTAACGTTCCCCCTCTCCCCATATTGCTTCCAGAATTTATAACTCTGGGCCTCTTGTTCAGTCAGCTGATTTAAATTGCATTATCAAGACCCCCCTAACCCAGGCCCGTGAAATGAACCCGCCACTTGGTTCTGTTTCATCAATACTCTGCTTTTTCTTTCTTTTCTTTTTTTTTTAATGATAGCTCTTCAAGTATTTGTTTTTGAAACTGTACAGTGTGGAGTTTACTAGATGTTCTGTTCCAGTGCGGTGCCTCATTGACACTTTCTCCCCCCGCCCCCTACTGCTCTTGGTGAGAAAATTTACCTTGTTCTAAAATGATGACGGTGTTCTCCTCCTCGCATGACTGTTAAAAGCTTTCTGTGCACAGATGATTGTCTTAAGTGCCACATAGCTGGAGCTGAAACAAACAAAAAAAAAAGTTACCTCTAATTATGCTCAATGAAATTCTCCCCAGCAAGGAGAACATTTCATTGGGGAGAATAAAGCGTGTTTTTAGCTGTTCCAACAACTTTTTTGCTCTGTTGTATTTTGGCAGCAGTGCCCTTGTTACAAATCAAACATTAAAATTTCATTTTGTATATTTACCTTTTACTTTTTCCAAATAATTTTGTTTGCCTTTTGAAGATTTTTTGTTAATGGGAAGTCTTGCTGTTTTAGTCTCGGGGTGACTTGTGTTTAATTTTACTTCCTGCAAGGGCGAGAAAGTCCTTTGAGTGGATTCTTAGTGGGCCAGTCGCTATGCATATATGCTGAAATGAGTAAGTTTTATTTTCCTGTTAACGAAGCTAATCTGGCATTATGGTTCTCAGCTTGTTCCACAGTTAGTTAATTTGTTTCTCTGATCCAGTATTCCATTGAGCTCAGTAAGACTGTTTGTTAGGAAATTAGAATTACAGTTTTGGCCTCTTCAGGTGCATCCGAAGTTACGTAAGGTATATATCAAAGTTTATATTAGGTGTTTACAGATGATAGCATTCTACATTAATACATAAGCAATCAGCCTGCTAAACCAAACTTAATAAATGTGTGTCTTTGAAAGTTACTTTCTGTTAATTCTCATGGAAACTGCAAAAAACATAGATTGAGAATATTGTTGGAAAAGGTTTGACAGGTCCCAAGTTCTCTGCAACTTCCTATGACTGTTCAGACCTGTCTTAGATCCGTCTTTCATTTTTTAAAAACATAGTTTACCATAATGCCTGTTGTTAAGTTGAGCTGTTCTTGGGGCTTGGCTTGCATCATTATTGCAACATTAATTTAGTGGTTTTAGACTGTTACGAGTCTCTCAAGTGAGAGAACACAGCAGTTTTTGTTACAAGAATGGAAAGCTTTGTTGTCTTTGTTTATTATGTTTTGTACTATCCTATTCACCTGCAATTTACAATTGGACAAGGGAAGCTACAGACAAAACATATTAAAACAGTGCTGCCCCAAACTTTTTGGGCACCAGGGATCGGTTCTGTGGATGTGGCTTTGCACACTGCCTGCATCCCACGGATGTGGCTTTGCTTGTTTGTGCAGCTCGGTTTCTGGCATGCCATAGGCCAGTGCAGCAGGGATTAGGGACCCCTGTACTAAAATCTGCTTTGAGATATTCAATCTGTCAATTGACTTGGCCACTAACTGTTCATTAAAGGCACATCTTTTGACAGAATAGAATGTCTTGGTGAAAAAAGTAAGGTTCCACATTTAGACAAGAAAAACCAAATGCAAAGCTATAGTATATAGATGATGCCTGGCACAATAGTAGCAATGGTGAGAGGGATTTTGGAGTCCTAGTGGTCAATCACTTAAATATGAGCCACCGATGTGCTGCAGCTGCCCAAAAAAACCTAGCACGATTCTAGGCTGCATTAACAGGGGTAGAATCAAGGTCACCTGAAGTGTTAATACCACTTTATAATGCCTTGGTAAGACCAGTTTTGGTCACCATGATGTAAAAATATGTTGAAAATCTAGAAAGAGTGCAGAGAAGACACAGCAAAGATGATTTAGGGAACTGGAGGCTAAAATGTATGAAGAATGGCTGGAGGAATTGGATATGTCTAATCTAGTGAAAAGGACTCGGGGGTGACATGATAGCAGTCTTCCAATATCTGAGGGGCTGCCCCAAAGAAGAGGGAGTCAAGCTATTCTCCAAAGCTCCTGAAGAAGCAACAAGAAGCAACGGGTGGAAACTAACCAAGGAGAGAAGCAACCCAAAACTAAGGAGAAATTTCCTGAGAGTTAGAACAATGAATCAATGGAACAACTTGCCTCCAGAAGCTGTGAGTGCTCCAACACTGGCAGTTTTTAAGAAGAGATTGGGCAACCGTTTGTCTGAAATGGTATAGGGTTTCCTGCCTAAGGACCAGAAGACTTCCAAGGCCTCTTCCAATTCTGCTATTCTGTTATCATATTCTATCTTTTTTTAAAGAAATGCTTCTATCTGTACAGTTCTAATGCATTATTTCTTATGCCATATATACTAGAAATTACACTCTCAAAGAATATGCAATCATATTCATGCCTATTCAAAAAGCTTTGATATATGTAAATATGGAATATATGGATATATTGGACCTAATATGAATTGAATGAACCTCGGCTGGCCATTTACAAAATACTTTGGATATCACATTTGAGACTATGCAGATCAATTGGGAAAAATGGAAGAGCCTTTGATGCAGATCCTTCATGGAACTCCCCCATGAGTAGGCCAAACAATCTAGTTTAAAAGTAACCTCTTAATTTACCAAAAATGGTGGATATTAGATGACTGCCTAATCTCCCCAGAGGTTTGAGACCACAACTCCCAGAGTTCTCTGCAAGCATGTTTGTCCTTCCAGGAGTTCTGGTTGTACCATAGTGTCAGGGATATGGCTGGGTGTACCTTAATTCAGGGTATACTCAGCCAGCAATCCTGGGAGTTGAAGTCCACTAGTCTTAAAGTTGTCAACTTTGAGACCCTTGCCTTAACTGATTATGACGGATTGCGCTTTAGTAACGGAAAGCAATAGGTAAGGCAAGTGAAACCCCTAACTGGCAGTAAATTCCCCCAAACGATTGGGCAGAAATCGTTTTCATCCCTGCTGATTCTAGAGTCTAAATGCAGGAACTTTTGAGATATGCACATCTTATATATTGCCAGCAAGCTATAGCACCATCCCAACGTCATGTACTTTGCTATATAGCATGCTCAGATCCGTGCAAGAAGGAATCACAGGGAGATACGTTCAATTTCTTGAGGCTAAATTGGTTCCTGCAGATGAAACCTTAACTTGAGATGAGCTCAGGTGAGGTAGGCCTAAGATAATGGTTCCAGCCAACAATGTTTTGACGCAATTCTCAGTTGAACGGTAAATTATTTTTGTTTAGCGTCGAAGGTTCATGTTCTAGGAAAGCCTCAAAGTAAGTTCAGGTTTAGATTTTAGAGCACGGATTTGGGTTAGGGTTAGGCTTGGTTGTAGCCAAGAATCTTAAGAACACCCAAGTTAGGGAAATTGAGATTAAATTACTGAAGCCTTGAGGGAGACTATCATGTCAGTTTGGATGAAAACTGGAAGAAGTGGTATATCGTCTTGAGGACAAATGCTCAAAAGTTGCAATGTCCGTTTACTCTTTTTGCCTTTTCTCGTGGCGTGTCAGTGTATAACGCACTACTTAAGGAAATAACGTTTTGCTTTTCTATTGCTTTGTACTGTTGGTGCCTTAGTCATGTACTCCAGGCCCCCTGCATAGCTAGTTTTAGTTAATGGTTAATTTAAAACCTGAAACAAAAGCATAATTTTATAAAGGTTTTCCCGTATGTTACCCGATAACACAAAATGTTTCTGTCGTGTGACAAACTTTATGATTTGGTTCTTACGCTATGTATAGGATTATTGTAAGTAGAGAAAGTTTATATTTTTGTCTTCTGTTGTAAGCGTACATGCTCTTTTAAAAAAAAGTAATGGAACAGTTAAATGTCTTGTTAATACATGCCATCAGATTCTTGTAAAAACAAATGTGAAGGAACTCATTAAATTTGATCCTGGATTACTAAAGCAACCCAGTAGTTGTGGATATTTGGAATGAGGGAGAAGCTGGGTCTTTTTTCAAAACCAATTCCTAACGCACACATTTTCTACAATACAGGTGGGTCCTCGGATTTACGACCACAATTGAGCCCAATGTTTTTCTTGCTAAGCAAGACAGCTGTTAAGTGAGATTTTGCCCCATGTTATGACTTTCCTTGCCACATTTGTTAAGTGAATCACTCCAGTTAAGTGAATCACTCCAGTTGCTCCCCCATTGATTTTGCTTGTCAGAAGGTCCCAAAAGGGGGGAGGGGTCCACACCATTCCGGGACACCCACAACCATCATAAATATTGTTATTACTGTTGGCAACTAATAAAAGACCACAGAAATATTTTACAAGTTGACATTCAGCTCCCCTCACTTCCGTTTTTGGGGCTGTAAGCCGTATTGGGAAGACGAAAGGGGGAATTGGTCCAGTCACCATTGGGTTGTTTTCGCCCTCGTCCTCACTGTCATAAGGATCCGGAGACTGGTCATCGTTGTCCGGGGTTCCTCCCCCTTCATCTGGAACATCCTCTGCAGCCTGATGGACCTTCTGGGCCAAGCGTACGAATTTTGATCACACACCCCTGGGGATGCTGCAACGGTTGTTAAGTGTGAAAGAGGGCCATAAAGTCTCTTTTATTCCATGATGTTGAAACTTCGGTCACTAATTGAACTGTTGGAAGTCAAGGACTACCCGTATACCATCCAAGCAAATTACAAAGCCGCTAAGAGCAGGGGAAAGGGGCTAATTCAGGCATTGGTTATTCCACATGAAAATGGCCCAGGTAAAATAAACGATAAATAACTGCTACCTTGGCCATGGTTTGTGAGAATCCAACCACTGATACCCCAAGAACACCAGGTGACCTCCTTTCCCCCCCCCCTGTCCTTTAATCTCTCGCAAACTTCATTCCTCCAGTGATAACTTGATCTCATAGTCCCATTTCTATTAAGTGATTCACACACACTTTCCAGGTGCCCTTGAAACAAGTTTAATCGATGTGGCAAAGGAAAACATATATTTTGCTGGAGCTGCCACAAGGTGTCAGTAACATTTTAAGAGATCCCTGTGTCTTTTTCTCCTGATCTCGCTGGGCCTGTCTCTAGGTCATAACAGCGGAGCCAAGCTTGCTAGGAATCCTTGGGGATGACGGTGGACACCATTCGGAGATCTTGGGGTGGGGTGTCTAGAAACATAATAGACACCCCCCGCCCCCAAATGATCCTCCTGGGTAACCCAGCCTCTGGCATCCTGGCTGGACTACAGCTCCCATCGGCCTCCCCCAGCCAGAGAGGCCGCAGACAGAACATCTCTTTCGATTCGCTTTACGACGGGATTCATTGGGGGCTGCTTTGCTGGTGATCTTGCGACACGACCCACAGAGATCATGATGTAAAAGCATCGTGCGCCATCACCAATTGGGACAGAAAAGCCGGCGGCCCCCATTCCCCCTGTGCGTGCAAGTGGAGGACGGCAACACCCATCATCCCCAGCCATCCTTCTCCCATCAGGAGCTCAAGTGTGCTGGCAGAAAACGAGTGGCTGCTTTGAATGCTTCCCTGCACCCAAGATGGCAATGACGAAGATAAGGATGATGCTAAGGATAAGACAATGACATTGATAATTGATAATAAAAATAGATTAATAAAATAGCAACAGTAGCAACAATAATAGAATGCAATTAATATAACAATAACAAAACAAGAAAACAGCAACAACAGCGATAAATTCATAAATATGCCCTCCCGCCCCCAGCTCAGCAGAGGCGACTCCGTGCGGGCTCTAAGACCCAGCGGAGCCGGCTTCTGCGCCGCGATTGGCCGTCGCCCGCGGCAACGGCGGACGACGGCGCGCGCCTCTCGCTCGGCTTAACGGCCACCAGGCTGCTGCGGCGCATGCGCTGGGCCGCCAGCCCTCCCAGGGGGCGGGGCCGAGGAAGCCCCGAGCAAAACAAAGCCCGAGGCCAGCCGGGCGGTCGCGGCGGCGGCGGCAGCGGCAGCGGCGGCGGGATGAGTCGCCGGCTGCCCGGGCTGAGGAGAAAGCGCGCAGCGGTGGCGGCGTCGGCGACCTGAGAGGCGCACGGCGCTCTCTATGCCCTCCCCTCCCCGCCGCGCCCCCCACCCA
>JANHFN010002177.1:133486-149076 GCA_032468175.1 Toxicocalamus goodenoughensis | reverse complement strand
CTGTACAGAAGAATAAAAACAAGGACAACCAGGCTGAAAAACAGCTTCTATCCCAGGGCAGTAACTCTTTTGAATTCTACCGTATAGTGCAATATTAATGCAGTATCAAGGGCTTTCAATTCAATGCATACAATGTGAAGGATGTGTGTTTATGCTTTATTTTCATGGTCATGATGTGCACTGAAGATGGTATTTAATTTCGTTGTACAAGGTGCAGTGACAATAAACTAAATTAAACATCTCAGCATTCTCAAAACACTTCGGCTGAGGGGAGGGCTGGGATGAGGGAAAACCTTTCTGTGTCTTTTGAGTGAGGGAAACCGAGAGCTTGCCAAACTTTACTGCAACCAACATCTCTTCGTAAAAGAACTTTTTGCTTCAACCACATGGAGTCAAGGCTCTTTTTTTCTTCAGGTATCCAATTGGGGCAGGTCTGACCAACACGGTTTTACTACGAAACACACAGAACGCTGCTCTAAAAACCTTGCGGACCCCATTGAAGTATTTAAGGTTATTAACAATTTTCCCGCAAATCATCCAAGACCATGAGAGCACACACACAAAACTGTGGGGGGGGTTTCCCCCCCACTTTTCATTAGAAGAACAACAACAAACGAAGTGAGGGAATAAGTCTCTAAAACTTAACAGGCCTTGCCTCTCATTATCGTTCCACGAGCCATAATTTATTGAATCAATGGTGTAAGAAAGAGAGCAGATTTTAATACAGAGAGCACTTGCGTATCTACCCGTTTATAAGACATAGAAGATGGCTTGAAAGGAAGTTTTCAGCAGCTGTGAGATAAACACCAACTTAATCCCGAAAGAGAGGAAGAAGTGAGGAAGAAAGTCAAGAGTGCCCCACTTTGATTTTCTTTAGTATAAGGAGGAAAAGGGAAGACTTCTGTCAAGCTTTCAAAATTCTGTCATTATACTCTGCCATAATACAATTCCAGTAGATCTCATGGTGTCTATTTCCTGATTTGGCTTATCCTAAAGAACTGACATATTTGGGACTTTTTTTTTCTTGTTACTTTACACCTATCCAAAATGGGGTTTTCCACCTGCTTTTCAAGCTCTCATTTTTGGAGATTTTAATATCTGTAGTTTGAGGCTGGAATGGATCCCACATTTTAAAATCCAACAATACTTACCTCCCCTGTGCTTGGATTGGTTCCATACCTCTTTATCCACGGAACAATATTCCTAAAACAAGACAGATGCAGAGTCAGAAAAGGACATTGGTTTCTACATTTAAGTACATTTTGGGTAAAAGAAAACAACAACAAAAAATAAAACTCAAAGGGCAAAATTGAGGGACCACTAGGTGTTGGGGTTTTTTTTCTGGACAGTTTTCTATGTTTCTGTTCTATCCACACTTCAATCTCTGTGAAATTTCCAGCCTTTGTTTCAGTATGGACTTCGTATGATGGATATTTTGTTACCGTCTTGGTCAGTAGCACGCAATATTTCAGTTTTTATTTCCACTTTTTTATCCACATATATAATCAGGCCGAATGCTCACTTTAAAGGGTTCCAATCCTAATACAGGTAGTCCTTGACTTACACAACAGTTCGTTTAGTGACATTCAAAGTTACAATGGCACTGAAAAAAGTGACTTATGACCGTTTTTCACACTTACAACCGTTGCAGCATCCCCATGGTCGTCAGAATTTGAATGCTTGACAACTGACTCGTATTTATGACGCTTGCAGTGTCCTGAGGTCATGTGATCCCCTTTTGTGACCTTCTCATAAGCAAAGTCAATGGGGAAGCCAGATTCACTTAACAATTGTGGCAAGAAAAGTCGTAAAATGGAGTAAAATTCACTTAGCAACAGAAATGTTGGGCTCAATTTCTTGTCCTGTTTAACTGGGCCACAGTATCCCAGAGAGATACTGGGAAGAAACTGCCAGCAGAGGCTGCCATTAGTGTATCCAAACAAGCCCATCAAACAACTTATGTAGACTCTAATAAAGGAGAATATGTGTGGCTGAGGATTGACATGAGGGGCCCTTGGTGCTTTCTGAGGTTTCATGACCCAAACTAGGTGACATCATCAGTGCTAGTAAGGAGTGCAGTTTGGTATCGGTTTATATTCTAATGGCTTTGCCTATCAGTGTGACAAGGGGCAGGGAATGCACTCTTTACTAGCACTGATGATGTTACTGATGATGTCTGCAAGAAATTAGGAAGCTTAGAGATGGATTGGATTGGATTAGATCAGGTAGACAGGTAAGTAGGTGGATAGGTAGATGGGTAGGTAGGTAGATAAGTAGGTAGGTAGATAGGTAGGTAGACAGATAGGTAGACAAGTAGACAGAGGTAGACAGATAGGTAGGTAGATAGGTAAATAAGTAGACAGATAGGTAGACAGATGGGTAGATAAGTAGGTAGGTAGATAGGTAGGTAGGTAGATAAGTAGGTAGGTAGATAAGTAGATAGGTAGACAGATAGGTAGACAAATAGGTAGACAAGTAGACAGAGGTAGACAGATAGGTAGGTAGACTGATAGGTAGACAGATAGGTAGATAAGTAGGTAGGTAGATAGGTAGGTAGGTAGATAAGTAGGTAGGTAGACAGATAGGTAGGTAGACAGATAGGTAGGCAGACAGATAGGTAGACAAATAGGTAGGTAGACAGGTAGGGAGAGAGAGGGAGAGGGAGGGAGAGAGAGGGGGGAATGTAAGAGACACTGGAATAAGGAAAACTTACAGCAAGTCAAAAATGGTCCCATCTGGTGTGCAAACTGGATATTCAAATGGTTGCAAAGATAAGCTAGGATTGAGAAAAAAGGATTTCCATTTCAGTATAAGAAAAGCAGAGTGAACCTATTTGGCATAACATTAAGCCAACACACAAAGATGGATGACCAAACCCATCCATATAAACTGATTCCAACTAAAAGCTATTAAAAGTATGAAGGAAAGAAGTAACATTTTATGATATTTGTTACTCTATGGTTTCTTTCAAACTTACCTACAGTGATCAAAAGGCAGGCGCCGGAAGTTGGACTGTGGAATTTCTATTTAAAGGAAAAATATATATATATGTCTCACACATTCGCATATTCGTCTTTGCATGAATACCCTATAAATACATTGTAATTAAGTGACTTTGGCCAACCTCCCTTTTAGTTCAGCCTATCTTACAACTAGGATAATAGGAGGCAGATCCTGGTTTGAATGCCATGGGGAAGGGGGACCCAAAATATAAATGAGATATGCAAATGAGACAAAAATTCAATAAGTCTAGTCACATACCAACTTTCTTTCCGCCATAAAAATGGGTATATTCTGTACATGTTATGTACCTGAAAGAGAAAGAGACAATTAGATGAATATGTACCTTGACTTACGTAGCTAGAAGGAAGGCAGATAAGCTAATTGAAGCATTGGGTCCTAATTACAGACTCTTGTGTCCTTCCTGACATGCTGGGGCAGTGTTTCTCAAACTTGGCTACTAAGATGTGCGCACTTCAACTCTAGTTGAAATTGACCTCTCGAGTTGAACTTTAGATTTAAAATTTCCAAGGCTGAGACACTCTGCTAGACTAAGGACAATCCCTACAGTTGTTCCTTTTGCATCCAATGGATGGAGCCAGATTAGAATATATCCTACCTGGTCGATAAACCAACAGGTGGCAACAGTTAAAGAATTCTGTTTTTTTCCACTGCCATCTAATGGTCCTCTCTAATATTGCACACCCAAATGTGATGGGTGTGGGAATGGTCTACCTCAACTACACCTCTTGCACTAGGGCATACTATGCTAACCAAGTTAAACTGCCATAATTAGTGGTATTGGGTACTGCAGATTGATCACCATCATGTCTGTGGTGTGTGCATGCAAGCACGTGAAGAAAGGGTGGAAAACTGGAGCCAAATCACTATGTAACACAGGGGAGTGATGGGAAATATACCATAACAGTCATGCTTTGAGGAGAATCAACCAATTACCCATCCATCCACTCACCCACCCATCTATCTTCCTTTTCTATCATATCTACATCATATATATCTCTATCATATCTATCTTCCTACCTTCTCATATCTATATCTGTCTGTCTCTCACATTTGTTTATCACATTTATCTACCTATCAACTGTATCTATTTGTCTATCTGTCCCATTGTGCTACATTTACCTAACTATCTATTGCATTTATATAGCTGCTCATCAAACAGCGATTCTGGGTGAGGTACACAATAAAACAATCCAAACAGATAAAAATGAAAATACAACCAAAATTAGCTAAAAAGTTTAAAGAACAAAATCCATATATACAAACACACAAGAGAGCGACTTCCTGTTAACCAACAGATAACCATCTACCAGGGTCCACTCCCTCAGGAGATCTCTATGTTTTATATATTTGCTCTCTCTCTCTCTCTCTCCTGTGTACATGTGCATGTATATGTTATGTATAAACACACGGACACATACATATACACACACAATACATTCTATAACTATCTATATCTGCCTGTCATACGTACCTACATATTTATGTATCTATCTCTTTCTATCTTATCATTTATCAATCCCTATTTCAGTTTATATCTCTACCTTATACCTATTTCAGTTTATCTTTTTCTATCATTTATCAATTTCAGTTTATCTCGATACCTATTTCAGTTTATCTATCATTTATCAATCCCTATTTCAGTTTATCTCTATCTATACCTATTTCAGTTTATCTATCTTTCTATCATTTATCAATCCCTATTTCAGTTTATCTCTTATCTATACCTATTTCAGTTTATCTATCTTTCTATCATTTATCAATCCCTATTTCAGTTTATCTATCTTTCTATAATTTATCAATCCTTGTTTCAGTTTATCTCTATCATTTATCAATCCCTATTTCAGTTTATCTCTATCTATACTATTTCAGTTTCTCTATCTTTCTATCATTTATCAATCCCTATTTCAGTTTATCTCTTTCTACTATCTGTCTGTCTATCACTATTTCAGTTTCTCTACCTACCTACCTACCTAATCTATCACCGTGAATAGTTCCTTGGCTTCCCACCTCGCCTGCAGCCTTGCCAGGACAGTCTAAAGCCAAAAAGAGCCGGTGCCCGGACTGAAACCCCTCCAGCAACCCTTTTCCTCTCCTTAACAACCTCCCTGCCAGGTAGGCTGGACACAAATGCCACCTTCACCGCCACACTGACTTCCGGAGAGCTTCCAAGGTGCCCCACCGCCCCTTCAGTTCTTCTTCGCTTACATTTTGTCCTTCTGGTGCTGCCTTTTCCCCATGGCGGCGGCGGCGGCGAGTCTCCCTTCCTCCGCTCCGCAATTCCCCGGCGATGAAAGCCAAACGCTGCCCGAAAAAACTCCACTTCCGGGAAAAGACACTCCGCGGCTCTATTTCCGGTTTAGCGCGGTACAGCGCGCAAAACAGTCCCCCCACTGGGAGAAACGGGAAGCTGCTACTAAAGGTTCCGCTTCTTCTTGTTGTTTTGGTATATGTTTTTTTTATTCATAAACATTTTGAATACAGTGTATTGTCGGGGCATGTCATTTAAAGAAGAGCAAAGAAAGAACAAACAGGGATATTAACACATATAGTAATAGGTATAGGTTCTGCTTCTTCTTTTATTACTTAAGGGCAGAGACTGACAACCGTGGCAACTTTGAGATGTATGGGCTCCGACTCGCAGAATTGCCAAACCAGCATGGATTTTTTTTAAAAAATATCCTGTAATAAAGTTGGATATTTCTTCAGCTGGCTGGTAAAACTAATCAAGGAGAGAAAGCAACCTGGAATTAAGGAGAAACTTCCTAACAGGGTGGACAATCAACCAGTGGAACCGGCTTGCCACCAGAAGTTGTGGGTGCTCCAACACAGGAGGTTTTTAAGAAGAGACTGGACAGCCATTTGTCTGGAATGGCATAGGGTCTGCTGCTTGAGCAGGGGGTTGGACTAGAAGACCTCCAAGGTCCCTTTCAGCTCTATTCTGATTGAAGGACTCTAAGCTAAATTGAGGTTACGGCATCTGCCCAACCACTTCATTATTGTTGCCAAAAATAATGTAGACATGCATAAATTCATAAGCTTAACTGAGAGTAGCTTGCTGTTCCTACTTTGTTCTACACTCATTCTATAGGAAGAAAGGGAAGCAATGCCACTCTTTAAAAAAAGCATTTTTATTTTTTTTCCAGTAATAAATATGGAACTCTCTTCAGTTCACCTCCGAGATTCAGCTGTAAAACCAGTACATAGAAGATGACTGATAGAATGCTAATCAGAATTTTCTCCAATTTTGACTTTACTCTCTATCAGCTTTTCCTAGTCTGGATGGGCGACAATAAATATCAGAAAGCAATCTAAATGCACCCACCTACACTCATGGAGAATTTTATAAGCCAACACAGCATATGTTACTTGTCCTGTTTTAGAAGATCTAGTCATGACAAACTCTCCATCCAACATCATTTAACTCTGTTGCATTTCCATCCTTGAAACAATTCAAGATATATCGTGAATTCCATGGCTGAGTGAGGACTCTGTTCTGAATCTCCCCAGTCTTAAACTGGACTATAATATACTAAATTTTTAATATCTTTCCTTGGAATGTGTAGATAAGCTTTTTTTAAAAGATGTGTCTGTCTCATTCTTTTTCCCATCTGTCAAATCTGACCCATCTCCCTAAAACAACATTATGTGGCTTTTTAGAAGAATCCTTCCTAACAAACTAGGTTGAAAATCCTGTCTGGAAATCCCCAACTAGTATTCCTTGGAAATGATTAAAAAAAGACACATTTATTACAGGACAGAATATACAGTTGCAAATGGGGGTGGGGTCTTAAAACCAGCAAGATTATACAGTACATGTAACATTCTGGAGACCATTGGACATGTAACATCAGGAAAGCTGTTTACATGAGTGTTGCTTCATTATGTCATGTGTTAATTCATTGTTGTAATCTGTTATTATCTCCCTTGCTTAGTAAACTGCTTTGGACTGGTGCTACACAAAGACCCATGGCTCAAAATAAATAAAACCGACTATTCGAACGCCAAGTTCAAGATTTGTTTTTACAGGTTTAACGCTACCACAAGCAGCACAAAGAGATTCACATATGTTCTGAAATCAATGCAATGTTCATTTATTAATTGTACTTACAAAAAAAAATGCCTTCCCTCCCCAAACCCCTTCCGTTTTTAGCTATCCCTTCCCATTTTGCCAATACCTTTTACAAATAGTTAAAAAAAAGAGAGAGACATTTATTTTGGTACAATTGTTCAGCAACGTAGCTGTCATAATTAATGAAGTTACGTTTTGATACAAGAGGACTTTTGGGTGGAGGGAGAGGGAAAGGGTGGGGGACGGGGGAATTATTGGCCAAATAAAATTCTCATATTACAAGTTAGCAAATTCTAGTATAAAAATAGTCCATGGTGATCCAACAGCCTCTTGTTTCTAATTGTTATCCACAATTTGAAGAGTTTGTGGGCTGCATAACTCTGCAGGAATTTCAGGATTTGGGGCGGCTCCACCTTTGTCTCCCCAATACATAAATCCTCAGTAAAGAACCCCGAAATGAGGGCTTTGTATGACATTCAGTTTAGCTTCTTGTAATGTGCTTTTCAAAGGATATTCAAAAGGTTCCACACACAAAAAAAGTGTTTCTTTGATATCTGGTATACAACAGTCCCTTCTCTTTGAAGACCATTCTCGTGCCCTGACAGCTACAAGCTGTGATGCTCAACTTCCAGGAAAGAGCAGCAGAAGCACACATCCTTTTGCTTCCCCAAATGTTCACACTTCCCTCTTGTGATCTTCTTTTAAAAACGGCAACATTTTAGCTTGTTAAAAGACCCCCCGATGTGGTTCCTGCCCCGCATCTTTTTCCAGGAGTGTTAGCTTCTGCCAACGGACCCTCTGCTTCTTCTTCCCTGCTCTCCTATAGGCTGGAGAAAAATCTCAGAGGAGGCTACTTGTCTTTCAAAATGTCCAGCTGCTCCTGGTATTCCGTAAAAAGTCGCTGGAAACGAAGGTTCTGCCCGATGACAGGCAACAGTTCCTTGAGCAGGTCCCGTTTCCTTAAGCCCTGCATGAAACAAACACACCAACACACACAAATAAGCATGTGACTGTTGTGGCCCGCCAGCCGCCAGCAGAAGACTTAGACAGTGAGGAGGTTGGGGAAGAACGTGGGCCAGTCCTGGAGTCTGGGGAAGGCTCTGACCAGTGCTCTGCGTTGGAGGCAGAGATGGGGCCAGGGCCATCCGGGAGTCGGAGATCAGTGGGGCAGAAGAACAGCTGGAGCCTGTTCCCAATGTGCACATGTACAGAGCTGCCAGAAGAAGGGAACAGCTAAGGAACAAGGATCGACTTGAGAGTAAAGCTACAGGTGGACAGTGAATGGCCCCTCCCATAGGGAATCAAAGAGGAGTGAAAGGGGAGTGGAGTTTTGCAGGAGACAATTAGTTCATTTGGGTGAAGATCTGTTCCTGCATTCTTGCCAATTATTGTCTGGTACAGCATTGGGCTTGGAAGCTATCGGCCTGGCAACTCTCCAAGCCTGATAAGATCTGTAGTTGTGAATTCACATTAGCCTAATAAAGAGGGGTTCGTTGGGACGAAGAGTCTGCTTCGTGATTTTATGAAGCCTAGGTCAGAATAGTCATGGAAATCAAAGTCAGAGAAGCAAGGTGGACACTGCGCTGAGCTGTTCCCTGTTGCTTGTCTGCATGGAAACACCCCATTTCTATAGAAAGAAACTCGGGAAGAAAGCTTCTACAGTACTTTCCAAAATGAAAAATCTGTTCCCAAGACACTGTACGACAGAGGTAGTCCTTGACTTACAACAGTTCGTTTGAGTGACCATTCGAAGTTACAACGGCGCTGAAAAACGTGGGACCGTAGGACCGTTTTTCACATTTATGACCCAGGGTCACCCGATCAAAATTAAGATGCTTGGCAACTGACTCCTATTTATGACGGCCGCAGCATCCCTGGGGCCACATGGTCCCCTTTTGCGACCTTCTGACAAGCAAAGTCAATGGGGGAAGGGAAGCCAGATTCATTTAAGAGCTCAGGTACTAACTTAATGGCCGCCGTGACTTAACAAACTGTGGCAAGGAATGTCGCAAAATAGGACAAAACCCATTCAACAAAAATGTCTCAGTCGGCAACAGAAATTTAGGGCTGAATCGTGGTCGTAAGTCGAGGACTATTTGTAGGTCACATGTTCCATTCTGTGTGACTAGAAAAGTGAGCAAGATGGAGGGAGGCGGTCAGGCTGATGCAACTGAGTTAGGGAGGGAGGGAAATACAATTTTTATGTGTCTCCTCCCCCACACTCAAAAAAAAAAAGCAACACTTACCACGACGGTTGATTCCCACTGACTTCCAGAGGAAGAGTGGACAGGACCTAACAGATCCTTGCATAATTCCCTCAAGCGATATTCAAAGCCTGAGGAAGACGATAAAGAAGAAGACTCACAAAGGAGGAAATACTCTGCCCAACTAATTTAGAGACAATAGGTGCCTGGGGTGTAATCCCCAAAAACGTCTGGAGCACCATTTGAATATCATCGACATTGACAAAAATCCCAGTCGGTCAATTGCAAAAGGCAGCTTTGCTTGGAACAGCTGACATCCTGCAATGAGACCTTCGAGACAATCAAACAGAAACGTTGGCCTATCCTAAGTCAACAGGTGAGTAAAACTGTCATAGCCAGGCCAGACATCTGGCTGACTGTGCAATGAAAGCATAATCGTAAGAATCCCCAAAGATCTGGAACACCATTGGCATTGACAAGAATGTCGGTTAATTACAAAAGGCTGCTTGACTTGGAACAGCTGACATCCTGCGATGATACCTCTAATACCTTCAAACAACATTTGCCTATCCCAAGTCCTTCGGAAGGACTCAAACGTTGGACAAAAACACCAAATCCAGTCTAAACATCTGGATGACTGGGTGACCAACCATAATGCTAGCATTGACAATGTCTCCATCGGTCAATTGCAGAAGGCAACTTTGATTGGAACAGCTGACATCCTGCGATGATATCTTTGATATTATTAAAAAAACATCTGCTTATCCCAGGTCCTTAGACTCGATACTTAGAAAAAAATGCAGACTGAACATCTCTGTATAGACAACCATAATAAGAATCCTAAAACAATTAGAGCACAACCGGAACACCACTGGCATTGACCATATTCCCATTGGTCAATTGCAAAAGGCAGCTTTGCTCAGAACAGCTGACATCCTGCAACAGGACTTTTAACACTATCGACCAAGCGCATGATTCCTTACCTTCCTTAACCAAGTACCGTGCATAAATAAGCAGCCAGTGACGATATTCATGACTAGACTGTAAAGCCAAGGCAGAGGCCACCTGATTCTCCAGGTACGCTGTGGTGGTTTCTTGCTGCACCAAATGAGGCATGGAGAACAATTTGGCTGCCTGCCGCCCAGAGCTGTGGGAAAGGAACAAAGGGGAGGCAGTTTTTAGGAGTTGAGAATGGAAGGAAGTGTAGGAGATGATCAGGTTGACCCCGAGGGAGGAGGTCAAATGCGTAATAAGCCCCTGTGCACCCACGAGAGATCTAAGACCAGCCCATCTTCAATGCCTTTCTTATCTCCCGCTCATTTCCCTTGACTGTTAGTTGGCCAGATTCTTGTCTAGGGCTTAAGCTTGCAATAAATCTGTTTAAAGGTAGTCCTGGACTTACGAACACAATTGAACGAAGGATTTCTGCTGCTAAGTGAAACCTTTGTTACGTGACTTTTGCCACATTTTACGACTTTTTCCTTGCCACTGTTGTTAAGTGAATCATAGCAATTGTGAAGCTGGTAACACGGTTGTTAAGTGAGCATTTATTTTGCTTGTCAGAAGGTCGCAAAGGGGGGAAATCCCATGTCCTCAGGACACTGCCACTGTCACCAATAGGAGTCAGTTGCCAAGCATTTGGATTTGGATCATGTTATCACGGGGATGCTGCAATGGTCATAAGTGTGGAAAAAACGCTCCTTTTTTTTCCAGAGCCGTTGTAACTCTGAATAGTCACTAAATGAACTATTTTGAGTAGAGGACTACCTGTACTCATTGGAGCTGCCTGAATCTTCTGGTTTCCCTGGCTCTTGACAGGAAGGTAAGGAGGAGCTTTTGGGGGGGAAATCCGCAGAGTTCCAACAGAGGCTGCATTCAGAGCTCAAAGCAGGGGTTCCCCAAGACTTTTGGGGGCCAAGAGCCTGGCCTGTTCTGGTGGCCAGAGGGCTAAGGACAGAGAGATAGAATGAGACAGACAAAGCCATACTTAGACATTCGTCCTTGAATGATGGCTAAAGGTCCTGAACACAGCATGGCCTCCTGCGATGGTAGACTGCTCCTGAAGTCTGCACACTGGGCCAACGTCTCCTGCTTGTCAGATATGAGGTTCCTGGAGAGGCAGAACAGGGTACAGTTAACCCAAGTGGGGGAAGAGGGAAGAGGGCGCCTCGCAAAATTAAACCACGTGCAAGTTGGAAGCTTAACCTGCTTCATTTCCCATCCAGCCAAATGGATGAACCTCAAAGCCCAGCCCTCTGCTTAAACAACAGGCTGGTTAACTGCAAAAACAGACATCCCCAATTTTTATTTTAAATTGTATTCTTCTCATTGACAGCAAGCCCAAGGAACGGTCGGGCAAAGGGTGGCAGGACGGGAGGGTGGAGTCAAGGGCGGCATCAACCTAGAATCCCGACATAGCCACAATTGGTTTTAAAGTCCAAACTCCCCTTGAATTTCTGTCAAGCCTTATCTAATTCCGAGCTGGTGCTAACCGTGAGTTGAGCCTAAGACACGAGTAGCAATAAAATCAACTTTAATTGGAAGCTCACGGGTCGACCTGGTCTGTTGTGCAGGACAGGAATGGAGCCAAATAAAATTGCATCTTATTTGCCATATGAACTTTAAATAGTTTGTCCCGGAAACATTAATGGAAGATCGATCCGGCTTAGCTCTTTAAAGAATCACCTCCCCCTGTACCTTCCACCTTGGGGGCTCACCAGGAGGATAGAGAAGGATTAAAGCAATATGCTCTTCCGTCCGACATATTCATCACAGGGATGCCATGCTGAGTCAGCAAGATTTGAGAGACAGTGGTTTCACTTCCTGCGAAGGTCAAACATACCCATCACTTATGCGCAAAATAACATGACCTTGAATTAGAAAAAGAATGCTATTAGGTCTAACTACATACACTCCGAGAAATTCCCCCTTCCCCCATTCCCAGGCTCAAAATGTGGCAGCGTGTGAGTATTTGGTCTCAAATAGGGCTTCCAAAACTGTCCTTGACTCACAATTGTTCATTTTAGTGACCATATGAAGTTACAGTGGCACTGTACAGGCAACCTACATGCAACCTACATGCAGTCCTCGTACTTACTTCGTGATTACCACTTGTCACCATTCCAGCTGATGTCTGACTCCATGATTTGCTTAATGACTATATTCCTCGCTGAACAACCACAGTGACTAGAATTTCTGCTGCCCAGGAAGTGGTGAGTAAGGAAGCCAGGCCAATTTTATGACCTTTTGGGCCATGATGGTTAAGCAAATTGCTCCAGTTGTTAAATGAGCCATGCAGTTGTTAAGCGAATCACATCGCTTTAGGGACACGCAACTGTTGTAAACAACACATGCTGGTTGCCAAGCACCCCGAATTTGATCACATGATCATGGGGATGCTTCTGGCAACAGTCCTAAGTCTCTTCATGCATTATCTTTAGCGAAGCGTGCAAACTAGCGTCTGCGTTTCCTGCGTCGGAAGAGGAGAGCACATCTCTCTCCTTCTGTCCGGGGCCACTTTTGACCGAGGCACGATTGAGAGCGTTTTAACAAGCTGCATCCCTGTTTGGTTTGGTGGCAGCAGAGCGCCTGATAGAAAGTCCCTACAGAGAGTGGTGAGGACAGTGGAGAAGATCATAGGAAGCTCATTTCCTTATAAGCAGGATACTGCTTATAAGCGCTATGTACTTAGGGCTCGAAGTATTGTCAGAGACCCCACCCACCCACTTCACAAGTCTGTTTCTGTTGCTCCGCTGTGGGAGGAGGTTTCAAAGTATCTATAGCAGGACTACCCGATTCTGAAACAGCTTTGTTCCCTAGGCCATCCATCTGGTAAACTCACAAAATTCGTTTTTCTTGCCATGTACATGTATACATCCGAACTAGACTGTGAGGCTTCTCCATGTCATATACATGTGGGTATGTGGGTATATGCATAATGGTTATCCTTTGAGAGCTGAATGCAATGAAATTTCATTTTAATGAATGCTAATTGGTATACATTTAAAGTGACAAAAAAGTTTTTATTCTATTCTATTTTACTCTGTTCTCTTCTGTGGGTTCTGTCCTGTTCTAAGTGCAAGGACCAGTCCTAAGTCATTTTTGGGGGGCACTTTGAAATCTTTGAAGAGTTGCTAAACGAATGAATGTAAGTCCAGGGCAAACTTTAAAGTGAATTTTGATGATCCTAGGTGGATTTGAATGTCATTACCTGCTAAAATGGTTTGTAGGGACTCGTCTTTCACCACCACTGACTGCTTCCGCACGTTCCTAAAAGGGGAAAAGTTGTGGAAGGGGTTAAAAAAAGGGGTAACTCAAGTTCCACGCAACACACGTCTTTGCAAAGGAAGATGTGAAAATATGATCTGGAGGAGGGAGAGAGAGAAGTTCGGTGCTTACCAAACAGAGAGGGTTGCAGTAGTTGTGAGAGCCATGATGTAAAACCCTGTACAGTGTAACGTGGAGATGGGGGAATGGAGAACGATGGGAGGGAGAAGGCGACGGCCAGATGCCGAAAACACGGAGAGGGTCCGCTTTTCACAGGCCACGCTCACCACTTCGCTGGAGGGGAGGAAAGCACAAGAGAAATAGACATTTTGGTACTTAGGACTAGTGGCGAGGAGTCACGGGTGATGGTGAATTACGTATGCCAGAGTTGGCTTGCTGTCAGGGTTCCGGCGATTGCCCTAATTAAATCATGAGCCTCAAGCCAAGCTTCAAGAAGAACTCAGAAGATTCATCAGGAACAACATGCTGGCATTAACCTAAATGAAACCAACTCTGGCATATGTAATTCACTATCACCTGTGGCCCTGTTTCCCCCCTCTCCCTGGATGTGTCATAAATCAGATTCTCCAATGAAGCACGCTCACAGGCCGGGTGTCATCAATCACATTCTCCAATGAAGAATTTTCAAGGCCAGAAGGCCCGGTAGCCTAGCTACAATCTTTTTAAGATAATGGTGGAATGTACTTCTGGTTTTACTGCCCTACTGCTCCTCCAGATTCCCCTGGCAACTTGAAAGCAGCCATAGGAATGTTTTATGAGTTGACATCAGGCTAGAAAGAGGGAGACGTGAGTTCCAGTTCCGCCTTAGGTGTAAAAGCCAGCTGAAGGACTTTCAGCCAGTCCTCCGGAGATGGTGAGTTCTAGTTCTGCCTTAGGTATGAAAGGTGGCCAGATGACTTTGGAACAATCACCAGGAGTCACCCGGCCAGCCTTAGCCATGAAAGTTGACTGGGGAACTTTCGGCCAATCATTAGGAGACTGGGAGTTCTAATCCCACCTTAAGGCATGAAAGCTGGCTGGGTGACCTTGGGCCGGTCCCTCTCTCTCCAGCCCAACTCGCCTTGCGGGATTGTTGTTGTGGGGAAAATAGAAGGAAGGAAGGAGTACTAGTTATGTTCACCATCTTAAGTTTGTTATAAAAATAATACAGGTGGGGATTAAAAAATCTAAAAGAAAAAGGCACATTCCTCAACTCTTCCAGCAACTATTTTCAACAGCATACAGAACAATAACAATGTCAACTCATGAAATATTTCTTTAGTCTTTTTAGAGTAGCCAACAGAAAGGGGGCGGGCGGGAGGAAAGGGATTTTGGAAGTTTGACTCAAGACTCATGATTTAATTGGGGTAACTGCCGGAATCCTGACAAAGCCAAACTAAAAATCAACATATCAACAAAAAAACAATCAGCTTCCACGATAGAAAAATCATGCAGAGGTGATTCTGGATCATTTGCTTACAGAAGTGAGCGAGAAAGGCTTAAAATGCAGATAGTTGACCCAAAATATTAGATTCTGTGTGAGTTGGTCATTCAGGGAGTTTCATCCCAGCACAGAGAAACTGTGAAACTGCATTTTTAATCCGATGTCCCAAGTTTTGAGACTCCTCAGACCCTCCTAAGCTTACCAGCTTCCCGCCGCAGAGAGAATTTGGCTGGTGAGCACCGTTTCCCACTCTTTCCCTTCTCGGTTGCACTTCAGTCTGCTAAGTTTGGCTCCTCCCACGGTTGTGATCTCGTTTTCCACTTCAATGTACATGGAGGGATCGGAGCTCACCTGCAAGAGAGAGATTTCTTTTGAACCCTGAGAAATCCCAGTTCCAGCCAGCAGAGAAACCTGTAGGTTTGTGAAGAACCTGACAGGGTGTGTAGTTAAAAGGGCAGCTGCTGGTGTGATAGAGAGATAGAAATAGAGACAGATAAGCTGAAAGGGATAGATAGATAGATAGATAGATAGATAGATAGATAGATAGATAGATAGATAGATAGATAGATAGATGGATAGATAG
>JANHFN010002177.1:99355-110220 GCA_032468175.1 Toxicocalamus goodenoughensis | reverse complement strand
GAAGGCAGCAGTCCACTCCCTAATGGTCCTGGCCCCTCATCTGAGTCCTCGCTCTCCTCAGCCGTCCACACCTGCTGTCGGCTAACCACAACAAGGCCATGTAATCACTTCCTTTGTGTGTGTGTGTTTGTTGGTCACGTGGCCTTGGGACACAGCAATGATCATAAATATGGACCACTTGCCAAGCATCTGAATTTCGATCACATGATCTTGGAAATGCTGCAAAGGTCTTAACTGAAAAACGGTCCTAAGTCACTTTTTTTCAGTGCCGTTGTAACTTTGAACAGTCACTAAATGAGCTGTTGTAAGTCGAGGACTTCCTGTGCAGGAAAAAAAGGAATGTGTGTAAGCCTCGATTCTTTTTCTTTTTTGTAAGGTGGGCTGTTGTTGGACTAACAGATCAGTGGATCCAAGACAGAATCACTCAGTAAGTTAACACCTTCTTTAAATCATTTGCTCTTCCAGTGAATTTCATGGTGTTTCTTAAGCCAAAAATTGGTTCCATATGGAACCGAAATCATTCCAAGACAAACTCTTTCCTTAACCTTTCCCCAGAAAACATTTTCATTTCCTGAGCTTCGAGGTAGAAAAAGAGGCGAGGGGAGCTACTACCATCCATCAATAATATGTTGCCTTTATTTTTCTTGAATGGAAGAATGAAGTATGTGACGGACGTCGGGACTCTCCAGCGTCACGTCACTCGGCATAATCATCGCAACGGGGATGAAGAGAACTCCCTTTCTATCGACTGCATGAGAATCGCCTTCGAGTATGAGTATCCTTCCAAAGGCTGGTGCAAATTGTTTAGGACTTCAGCTGCCACTTGACACAAATTGAATTTTTACTGTGAAATCATTGGCCCGGATCACTCGTGATGGGGGCCACTTCTCCCACCCACAACCCTGGTAGCTTTTGAGCATGTGAGCTTGTGTCTTGTCTGTCTTTCTTAGCCACCTTTTCTCTGTCGTTCCAGTTTCAAAATCTAGTCCTAGTTTTTAAGCAGGATTTGACTTGAGAGTCCCTTGGTTCCAACATTGTTACTAATTGTGGCCTGGGAAACCAAGATAACAATGCTTGGTGCTTCTGCATTCACACAAAAATGAGGCAGAGAGAAAGGGCAAATTAGCGCATCAATAATCGTACTGTATAGCAGCAAATTATGAGCAAAAGCGGGTTGTGGTTCAGAATATTTTAAAGGGAGGCTGGAAAAATGTTCCAATGCTTTCCAAAAGGCCTGTGCGTTTCTGCTTTTAATTTCCACATCAGAAACACTGGGGGGAAAGGCCTAAGATTTGTTGACAAGCCTAATAAGAATTTAAACACCAATAACAGGCTGTCAATATTTTCTAGAATTATTAAACCTTGTTTAATCTGCATAAGCCAACCTAGTTGCATTTATGGGGAAGAAAATAACAAGAGGGGAAATAATCCCAATCCATCATCTTTTACGACCCCATAATCCCTTGCAGGGTGGAGTTCTGGCAACTGAATGGAGCTAACAGAGAGTTTAATGGCCAGATACCCTTCCTGTCGCCAGTACAGAGTTTTGTTCAGCAGATAAATTCTCAGTGTGCCCAAAGAAAGAAATATCTGCCTCTACCTAGGATCGAACTTGCAGCCTCCTGATTGTGAGGCAAGAGCTCCACCTCTAGGCCACCCCACCACTCTGATCCCAATCACAATTATTCACCCTTAATTCTTGATGGCCTTAGCTTGTGCCTTGCACTTTATCAGCATTGGTCTCTGTACGAAAGTCTCTGCAATACTTGTTACACATCTGCCAGCTTCAAGCTTTGGTCTGTTCAAGGCCAGAAGAGGTTGCAAGAATTCTTGGCTGACATGGGGTGAGTTAATCGGGAGAGCTGGGTATTGAAAAGGAAAAAAATTCCAAATCATGATGATCAGGAAATCTCTAAATGGCCATGGATGGAAATGCTGAAGGAATTATGAGCATGGGTAGTGTAGTCTGTAATACTGGAGTAGGGGGTCTCCTCAGCAACTTTAAGACTTGTGGACTTCAACTCCTCATAGTTGGGAGCTGAAGTTCACAAGTCTTAAAGTTGCCAAGTTTGTTGCCAAGACCCCCATGTACCAGAGTTGAAAGCAAAGTCAGCTTGGTATGTATCACTTGGTTATCCAGAGCCTCTGTTCTTTCACAACCTCTGCATGTAGAAGATTCTAGGTTTCAAATCCAACATTTCTGTAGCAGTTAGGAAGAAAACATCCAAAATTTTCCAAAATTCCTACCATTGGTCAGCAGAAAATACAGGGACAAGTAAAGTAGTTTCCAATATTCAATAAAAGGCATTATTCTTAGAAACTAGCAATACAGGTAAGTCCTTGACCAGAATTGAGCCCAAACTTTCTGTTCCGAAGTGAGACATTGGTTAAGTGAGTCTTGCCCCATTTTACGACGTTTCTTGCCCCAGTTGTTAACTGAATCACTGCAGTTGGTAACCTGGTTGTTAATTGAATCTGGCTTCCCCAGTGACATTGCTTGTCAGAAGGTGATTGCATGACCCTGGGGCACTGCAGCCGTCATAGATATGAGTCAGTTGCCAAGCATTTGAATGTTGATCCTGTGACCATAAGGATGCTGCAATTGTAAGTGTGAAAAATGGTCATAAGTCATTTTTTTTTTCATTGTCGTAACTTTGAACGGTTACTAAATGAACTGTTGTAAGTGGAGGGGACCGGCTGTACTTAGCAGATCAGCAGGAAGAGATTGGCGGTGTCTTAGTTCAGTGTGTCAGATGAACCTTTTGGGAAGTGTTCCTGCCATCATTCCCATGTCCTTAATTCCTTATTTTGGTTTTTTAAAGGTTGCCTTTAAAGCAAGTCAAACAGAAATTTCTTTCCATGGACATGTCCTTGAAAGGGAACCTTCGAGAAATCATTGAAGAATCCGCAAATAAGTTTGGGTAAGATACTTTTCTTTCTAACGATACAGAATTCTGAACTGGTTTTCTCATACATGTATTTATTGGCAAAATGTATAGGTCTCTTCAGGATAACTCTTGGCGGCTTACAATCATAAAAGATTAAAAACTGTATAAGTTAAAAGACATAAATAACGCCAGAGTGTTGTATGAAGTTGTTTGAACATCTCTAATGCCTCCCCCCTTTGTTTTTCAGAATGAAGGATCTGAGAGTGCAAACCTTCAGTGTCCATTTTGGTTTTAAAAATAAGTTTTTAGCCAGTGACATCGTGTATGCCACGGCGGCGTTGATGGAGAACGTGGAAAAGGAGGAGAACAGAACCGATAATTTTATCAAGGCTTTGGATAGCCTTTCCAGGTAATGTACATTTTCCCCTCTTGTAATCCTAGCGTATGTTGAAGAAGCCAGGTTAGCAAGCCCATGTTTATAGAGCAATCGTTCTCACCCTGGCAAACTTGAAGAAGTCTGGACTTCAACCCCCCCGAATTCCCCAGCCAGGCAAGCCTGAATTCTTAAAAGTTCACAGATCTTCAAGTTGCCACTGAAGGAAAGGGCAAAAGAGCCCCTCTCCCACTCTAAAATTGTAGTCTTTCTAGAAAATTATTATTTGCAGACATTTGTTAATGTGTGGAAGGGGCTTAGCTAACAAAATCTTCAAAACAAGCTTGCTCAGGGTGGAACAAGGCAACTGTGCACATGAAAGTTGAGGCTCACAAGAACAAGGAAAATATCATTGTGCTAAAATATATATATATATATATTAGTATTAATTACTGTATGGCATATTGTGCTACTTGTTACTGGGAATTAAGGACAAATGTGCTGATGATTGCTAGACCTTGCAAATGCGAGCTAAGCAATATGAACAAACCTTGATAAGGTCATTGGATGATCTAAGAGGGATGGGCTAAACAAGTGATGTGATTCACTTATCAACTGTGTCGAGAAAGGTCATAAAATGGGGCAAAACTCTCACTTAACCAATGACTCACCTGGCAACAGAAGTTTTGAGTTCAATTGAGGTCGTAAATCCAGGACTACCTGTATTGCTAATTTCTGGTAATGATGCCTTTTATCGAATATCGGAAACTATTTTACTCAGATTCAAATCACAGTCCCTGTTCTCTGCTGACCAGCTTCTGCAAAATTTTGGATGTTTTCTTCCTAATTGCTCCAGAAATGTTGGGTTTGAACCTAGTATTGTAGATACTGTCCAGTTAAGAATCGTACGAATGACTTTCCTTCTGGGTAAAAGCCATGTCTTCGTTTTGCTTCTCCTTCCAGGGGTAATCTGGACCAGTTGCTTCAAGGACTGGAGCTGGCCAAAAAACAGCTGTGCGCCATCCAGCAGACTGTGGCCAGCTGCATCTGCACCAACCTTGTCATCAACCAGGGACCGTTCCTGTACTGCTACCTCATGGAGGTGAACATCGCCTTGCACTCACTCCTTTCTCCTTTCCAGTCTATACTATTCTCTCTCTGTGTGTCTGTCTGTCTGTCATCTATCTACTCTACCTACCTACCTCTGTCTACTGTATTTATCTACTGTTATCTATTATATAATCTATCTACTGTATTATCTATATATATATTTATCAACAATAATCTATCTTAATTTTCTACCCAGCCATCCATTTACTTAGTTGTAAATATTTATTTTTCAGGGTACCCCAGATGTGAGATTATTCTCCAGGCCAATATCCTTATGTCTGCTCACCAAGTGCCTGCTTAAATCCTTCGTTTCTTCTGTAAGTAAGCTATTAGTTATAGTTTCTTCTGTAAGAATATTAGTAATATGGCATCCACCATTAGAAGCTTTATTTTGAAGCATGACATTTAAGCCATCTTAATCAAAAAATACCATGAACAATGCCCAAACTAGATATGACTCACACACCATAAAGTTTGCTTTAAAAAAAGAGAAGCATCAGTGCTTCTCTTAACTCATGTACGCAATGTTTTGTAAAGAGGAAGCTTCCTCGAAATTGCATTAGGATTGGGTGAACAACTAAAAATTACAGACTTCCTACCTGATGTCATTTCTGTAATCCACCCTAGGAATGTCTTTTTAAAAAATAAAAATGCAGATTAACTTTTAACATCCTGCCTGGTTTGGCCCTAAATTAAATTATTCAGCGCTTTAAGATAAGCATTGAAAAACAAGAAAAAGGCAGGGTGGCTTTTAGTTCTAAATAGTTCTTAGATAGCGTTGGATTCTCAAGTGAAGTAACGTTGCAAATCTAAAGCAGTATCTTGCAAAAAAATTAGCGAAGTATGTTCAGAGAGGGAGGGAAATGATGACATGCGATGATGTCCTAACCTACAAATAACACGAATCAAACATGAATTCTGTATGTTTGCCCCATTTGTGCAGTTACATGTACCTGTCATTTTGCTATTATCATAGTTGTTACAAATACCAGTTAGTGTACCTGAATATGGGTAGTCCTCGACTTACGGCAATTCAGTCTAAACTTTATGTTGCTCAATGAGAAATTTGTTAAGTGAGCTTTGTCCTACTTTATGATTTTTCTTCCCGCAGTTATTAGTAACGTGGTTATTAAGCGAATCAGGCTTCCCCATTGAATTGGCTTGTCAGAAGTTTGCAAAAGGGGATCACAGGACCCCAGGAAACCGCGACCGTCATAAATACGAACCAGTTGTCAAATCATCTGAATGTAAATCACATGACCATGCAGATGCTACAACTGTCATAAGTGTAAAATGGTCCTAAGTCACTTTTTCCAGTGCTGTTGTAAACTTCAAGCGGTCTCCAAATGAATTGTTGTAAGTTGAGGACTACCTAGATCATCCACCCATCCATCTGCTATAATCTGGTGCTAACCCTACTTGGGATAAGTATTGCGGGCGGCACCTTAAAAGCATTTTAATCTTGTTCCAAACTATTTTTTATGGTTGCGAGGTATGTCAATCTCCATTTTAAAAGCAATGAGAGATTTAAAAAAAAAAGAATTCTCAAACTTAACAGTGCAATGAGACTGCGACGGCAATCAGTGGAAGCAAAGTCTGTTTAGGATGCTTAGCTTAGTTCCAACTTTCTCCAGCACTTGGTTCTATCTGCTGTCTTCCTCAGATAGCATTAATCCCCGAATTTGTCCTTCCCCTGTACTTCAAACAAAACCAGCACCCCAAACCCAGCACGTTGGTCTTAGGAATCCGCCTTTGAGCTTCGTCTTAATCCTTGTAGACTTTAAACCCCTTTTCTGATGTTTGATATATATTTTTATTATTTTTTTTAGACCAGAAACAAGCGCTGCAAACTTCTGCCCATGGTTATGGCGGCCCCCATGAATCTCGAGCAAGGGACAGTAATCATGGTTGGGACCCCGCCTCACACAGAAAGCTCAGATAAAAAAAAGTAAGGGCTTTGTCTAACCTACAGGAGGGTCTTCTTTGATCTCATTCTTTGAGTGTGGTGAAGACAGGCCTGCTAAGAGCAACTGTTTCCGTGACTGAAAGGAACTTCTGGAATGTTATGGGATCTAGCATGGAGAGCAGTAATAAGTGGCGAGCGAGATCAGAAACGTAGGACGTGTAGTTTGCAAGTATCTGACCATGATGTGTTTTTCTCCCTTTCTAGCTTTTTTGGGAGAGCATTTGAAAAAGCTGCCGAAAACACAAATTCTCGGACTTTACACAACCACTTCGACATGTCCAGTGAGTAAAATTCATTGGAGCTTTCTTATATAGGGCACATCTATACATATATTTTCCCCTAAAGGATGGTACACAAAGTGCAAGATGCTTTATGATGGAAGCTAATGTACATTGCCTCCCTGTACTTATAAATCAGCTGCTAAAGTTTGGCAGGTGAGACTTTTACTTCACATTGCTGGCTAAGCCATAAGGAAGACCATCGATTGCTTAGTTGCAGGCATTGAAAATGATACAGCTTAATGTTTTTCATACGAAATGAATTTGCATAAGCTGCTTTAAATTCTGAATTGATTCTTAAGAACATAGAAGTGTATTAGGGTGTTGATTATTAGAGACCTGAAGTTTCCAATGTCTATGGAGATTGTCAGTCATCCAGGTGACAGTTGTCCCAAAGGTGCTTTTTCAAAAGGCAGGTGTTGTTTTTCCTTGAAAGACCTTTCGCTTCTCATCCAAGAAGCTCCTTCAGTTCTGACTGAACAGTGGAGGATGGAAGGATTTATATTATATGCCCCACCATTCAGTCAGAACTGGAGA
The DNA here is from genome assembly GCA_032468175.1 of Toxicocalamus goodenoughensis. Lineage (NCBI taxonomy): Eukaryota > Metazoa > Chordata > Lepidosauria > Squamata > Elapidae > Toxicocalamus > Toxicocalamus goodenoughensis. The sequence goes on along the minus strand of JANHFN010002177.1, from coordinate 103,068 downwards.
AGCTTCTTGGATGAGAAGCGAAAAGTCTTCCAGGAAAAAAACAAAAGTCCACATGCCTTTTGAAAAAGCACCATTGGAACATCTTTAAGAAGGTGCACTCAGGATAATGAATTATCCCTCTGACACTTATTTCCTTTATTATTTTAGTAATCGAATTGAAAATGGAAGACAGGAGCAAATTTCTTGATGCCCTTATAGCTCTTTTATCCTAATGGTAAGCTGTTGAAGAATGTTGGTTTCTCTCCCACTACATGAAATTTTTAGAGCCACTTGCCATGTTTCACATTGTGGCATTGGCTATATTTGGAAAGGTGTTCTCTTCTTGGTAGAAGGGAACTGAGGCCTTGCCATCCGTGCGTTTTATTTTGTACATATGAATCTGTAAATACCTTGTGTCTACCAAAACTTTGTCTAGATTTTATGCCAATCTGTTTTAAAACACTTTTAAGAGTATTAGTGTAACCAGTGCCAGTTTGTGCTTGGAAAAATGTAATCAAATAAATTTTTAAATTTTATATCTTGTTTGATATAGGACCCTTTCTTATTTAAAGTGCATTAACATCATACTATCAATACATTATTAATAATTACATGGGAAAAGTTTCCTTTTAATGTGGCTTCTACATGCATTCGTATTGGTTGAAAGACATGATAAAGCGCTAAAAGTTTTGTTACTCAATTGGCTAGGTTCACTTTAAAAAAAAATTTATCTGTAATGCAGCCTTTCCTTGCTTGTAAATCATGGTTTTCAGCCAAATTTATTGCATTGAACTCAGCTAGTTGGGTTATATTGAAAAAAAAAATTCATGAGTGCAAACCACTTTCATGAGTGTTTGATCAACTGAATTGGCTTATTGCTATTCTTATAACTTCCTCTTTTGCAGTTTAAGGATCTAGCTAGATTTGAAGCAATAACAGATGATTTTCACAGGAAGTGGCTGGATTTGCACCACAGGCCGAGTTCCAAACTAGGCCATTCGTTTAGTCTAGTACGGGGCTCTCCAAAACTTGGCAACTTTAAGACTTGTGAACTTCAGCTCCCAGAATTCCTCAGCCAGCTGTGCCAAGTTGCCAAATTTAAAGACTCCTGGTCTATATAATATGCAAACTCAACCAGGTGTTGTGTATACAGGTGATGCTCCCTTTCCAGCTGCAATTGGGACCAGAATCTTAAGTGGCTCAATGTCACATGTCCCTGCTGACTGACAGCATCAATTCCAGCTGCAGTTGTTAAGTGAATCACCACGGGTTGTTAAGCACAACATCATACAACCCCACCTTATGACATCCTGCTGTTTTCCCCATTGCTGGAAAGTGAGCGTGTGAAGTTTGCAAAACAGTGATCGTAAGATTGTGGGACTCTGCGACCATCCTAAATACACACCAGTTACCGATGAATTGTGATTATGCATAGTTTTATGGAAATGTGATGGCGACACCTTGAGAACTGGTCATTGGTGTCTTTTTTTCAGCTGAATGGTCATGGAACAAGCTGTTGGTAGGTTAGGACTACCTGTATATGCTTTCTGTCAATCTTTAGCAAGCTGGCTGGGGAATTCTGGGAGTTGAAGTCCTCCTGCCATTTTCAAGTTGCCACGGTTGAGAAACATCAGCACTGGAGTATTGTACCTATGTATCACAACAAAGCAACACTGATATCTTCTAGGGATCTCAATGACAAGGATGACTAAAAACAGATATTTCAGGACCTTGGACAGAGCTCAGAGACTCAATGAATGAAGCTCTTTTCTCTCTAATTTCTCCTAACTATCCCTTTCCAGACCCATCTTTTTTGTAACTTGCTCCACCTTTATTACTTTTTAAGTAACTCGAGCATACCTAATACTCTTTCCTCCTGTTTTCCCCACAAGAACAAACCTGTGAGGTGGGTTAGGCTGAGAGAGTGATTGGCCCAAAGCCTAAGTGGGGGACTAGAATTCATGGTGTCTTGGTGATTAATCCAAAAGCATCCAGCTGGCTTTCATGTTTGAGGCAGGACTAGAACTCACTGTCTCCTGGTGATATGTCTTTCTTGTCTAAGGTGGGACTAGAACTCCCAGCTTCCTGGTGATTGGCCCAAAGTCACCCAGCTGGCTTTCATGCCTAAGGTGGGACTAGAATTCACCTGGTTTCTAGGCCAGAACCTTAACTACTATACCAAACTGACTTTCTTATATATCCATCATGGAAAAAAAAGACATTTTCTTATCTTTCTTTCATTGGTGGCATGAATCTTTTTGATAACTTTCTTCACCCCTCTTTCTCTTTACCACAGTTAATGCAATAACCTGTTTCCTTTTATTTATTTATATCTGTGTATTTTCTTGTAATATGCTGCTTCAAATACATGTTGGTTCCTTGTTTATTTCAAACCAGATGGTGACAAGAGGAGCTATTGTTGCTATAACAAATCCTGTTTTTGTTACTTTTTAAAAAATTTCTCCAGACAAGAATACTTTGTAGCATGTCAATGATTCATTCTTACTATCTCTAGACATTCTTATCAGATGCTCTGTGGGCCAATTATGAAGGATTTCAGCCTTTTTCTATCAAAGCTAAATAATCAGGCTTGAGCTTGCTTTTGTAATTATGACCGTAGTGTTTACAGTCGCTTTATAGATAGTAAGATCTCCCAGTTCAAATGCCATGACTTGCAACAGGAATCAATACCCTCTTAACTGTGGAACTTCTGTTCTGCAGAATTCTCTTTGTAGTAAATAACAGGACTCTGTAGTACGTGTGGAATTTTAAAGACTATAAAGGAAGGAGAAGTCCCTCTTTTCTGGTGTTCAAAGTTTTTATTATTGGTTTATCAAAATGTAGTTACAAAATACAAAAGAAAATAATGGAGGGAAAAGGGGAAGAGAAAAGTGTAGGGCAAAGAAGAAAAAAGAAAAGTGTTGAGTTCCAACTCCCTTTGGTGCATTAGTATAAGATAATAGCACCAAACCTCAACTTTTTTGCTTTTACATAATAACGCAAACTAACCATTTCCATAATAACAAACCTATTTAATTGGCAAAACCCAACATCAAAGTTTCGTGTTTTTTTTCTCCACCTCAAGCACAAAGTCCAGAAGCGGTTTCCACTCAGAAACAAAAGCAAATGTGTTCTTTTTTTAAACAATCAGAACAGTCGATTTAGCTGTCTCTGTCAACTTTTGCAGCCATTCATCCATTGTGGGAGAGAAGTCCCTCTTATTTTTGAGCAGTGAGTGGGTGATGGGTGAGAGAAAGACTTATAACGCAAATAAGGTGAATTGGATATTTTTATTTTATTATCAAATTTAGAAACTACCCATCTGTCTCACACAGCAACTCTGGGCGGTATACAAATGAACTATTAGAACATCAAAACTATATGCAGACCAGAACGGTGAGGCCAAAATTTATGTTGCTAAATGAGATTCATTAACTGAGTTTTGTCCCATTTTTGACTTTTCTTGTCACCTTGGTTAAGTGAATCCCTGCAGTTGTTAAATTAGTAACATAGTCGTGGAGTGAATCTGATTTCCTCGTTGACTTTGCTTGACAGAACGTCGCAAAAGAGGACCAACTGTCATAAATATGAGTCAGTTGTCAAGGGTCTGAACGTAAATCACGTGACCATGGTGATGCTGCAACAGTCATAAGTGTGAAAAATGGCCCTAAGTCACATTTTCCAGTGCTGCTGTGGCTTCAAATGGTCGCTAAGTGAACTGTTGTACGCTGAGG
>JANHFN010002177.1:87045-99255 GCA_032468175.1 Toxicocalamus goodenoughensis | reverse complement strand
GATTTCAGCCAGCACATTGGAGGAGGTTGGGGTGGGGGGGGGGGAGAGATAAATGTCCCCATGGCAACTGGGAAGCTTTTGACATTGCTTGGCTACCCAACCCTTGTTAGGCCCGTTCCCCCCCCACCTCTTAAAGCAGAGGCTCTGGCAATAAATCAACCCAGGGTTTGCATTATCCCCTGGCATTTGGGGGGGGGACCTTATTTGCAATCCACACTTTCTCCTGGTCTTTCCCCCCCCCAAGAGCCTTTGTGACCCTTAAGATGGGCAGGGCGGGGAGGAAATTCAGGTTTAAATAAAAGCTTTTCCTGTCATATCTGGGGGAGGGAAATCAGCTTTGAGCCCTTGAGGCTTTGTCTGCTTTTATGAGTCAGAAAACTCAGAATTGAAACTGCTTTTAACGCCTTCCTTTCTTTTCTTTCTTTCTTTTCTTTCTTTCTTTTCTTTTTCTTTCTTTCTTTCTTTCTTTCTTTCTTTCTTTCTTTCTTTCTTTCTTTCCCCCTCTTTCAATCCCTCTTTCTCTCTGTGTGTTCCTCTTTCTTTCTCTTCTCCTATCTTGCCTTCCCATCTCCTTTCTTCTTTCTTTCTGTCTGTCTCTATCTTTCTTTCTGTTCTTTCTGACTTCTCCTTCTCTTCCCTTCCCATCTCCTTTCTTTCTTTCTTCTGTCTGTCTGTCTCTATCTTTCTCTTTCTTTCCCACTTTCTCTCTCTGTTCTTCTTTCTTTCACTTCTTCTCCTTCCCTTCCCATCTCCTTTCTTTCTTCTTTATTTCTGTCTCTCTCCCTCTCTTTCTTTCTTTTGTTCTCTCTGACTTCTTCCTTCCCATCTTTCTTTTTCCTTTCTGTCTCTATGTTGTTTCCTTCCTTCCTTCCTTCCTTCCTTCCTTCCTTCCTTCCTTCCTTCCTTCCTTCCTTCCTATACATCAGTATAAAATAAGAGTGAAAATCTATGTGCTCACTAAGAGTCAACAACAATTTGATGCCACTCAATCCTTCGGGCATCTTAAGAAGGGGCCACAGTCTACTAAAGTCTGGGTCATAATTGCCTTGAAAAGCCACCCTATATTATCCTATGGATAGATATGCTTATCTTAGCATTACAAGTTCCTTTGATTCCTGTTAGGTGATATGGAAAACTCCCCATCCAATTCTTTACATTGCTATATTCTAGCAAAACAAAGGGCCCCCAGTTGAGGAATGGCAAATACATCAGCATTACGATATAACGGAAGGGGAAATGCTGTCCTAAACATTCTGTTGAAAAAAATGACCTACAATTTCCTTTTTCCTTTGCCTGGTGACTGCTGCATTTCCTGGTCATAGAACAGGCAGGTTTGAGCTGGATTCGCTAGGCTATCTGAAGGGTACAGTTAAACCCTTTCATGGTTAACTTAACCCTTAATTATTGAACGCTTGATTGAAAAGGAAAAGAAACTGAAAATAACCTGTAAGAAAACCCCCTAGGTCAGCTTAGAGACGGAAACCGCCTGAGTGAAAGCAAGGAATTGTGATTAACTCTAAAAATAAATCTATTTTTGCAGGATCCAATCTGTGTCGGGGTCCATCCTAGAGAGAATCTCCCCGAGGATGGGCTACGAAAGCTCGGAAGACAAAACTTTTAGTTCCGGTGACCGACTCAGATTGGATCCTACAATTAATTATCCTGGGACACGTAGATCCGCCTTCATTCATGAAATCTATTTTTGTTTTAAAAGCAACTTCCAAATGGGAAGTCAAGCCTTGAACTAGATGGACGGAAAGCATGTCGTAGGCCATTCAAGCCTCAAACTGGGCTTGTTCCTCACACTTAAGACTCTTGTCAGGATTGCTGCAAGTGGGGTTTTGAGTGTGTTTCTTTCCTGGAAAAAGCTTTTGCTGCTAATGGTGCCATAAATAAGTAAATAACCTCTATCAAGCCCTCACTTGTAAATGTATTTAACTCTCATACAAGGTACCTCTTCTGATAGAACAAGTGTCTGATCAGACCCCTTGTGTGGCTAGAAAATCACTATGTAATCACCGTCTTCTGCTACCTCACAGAAGGGCGTAATGTGTGTGTGTGTGTGTGTGTGTGTGTGTGTGTGTGTGTGTGTGTGTGTGTGTGTGTGTGTGAGAGAGAGAGAGAGAGAGTAGGGAGTGGCGAGGGATAGAGTTGGTTTGGGCTGAGAGAGAGGGACTGGCCCAAAGTTACCCAGCTAGCTCTCTGGCCTAAAGTGGGAACTAGAACTCACCCTCTCCTGGCGATTGGCCCAAAGTCACCCTGCCAGTTTTCATGCATAAGGCAGAACTAGAACTTCTAGCCTGGCGCCATAACCACTAGACCAATCCCAGAATCTCAAAGCTGTGTTCTGGCAATTGGGACTTGGGGGGCAGCAGGAGAAAATTGTAAATTGAGGATTACGATTTTCTCCTGCTCCCCCCCACTCAAGTCCCAGTGCCAGAACACAGCTTTGGCCTTCTAGACTAGTTAAGGTACCTGGCTAGAAAGCAGGGGACCGTGAGTTCAAGTCTCGCCTTAGGCATATGAAAGCCAGCTGAGTGACTTTTGGGCCAATCACCAGGAGGCTGTGAGTTCTAGTTCCACCTTAGGCTTGAAAGCCAACTGGGTGACTTTGGGCCAATTACCAGGAGGCTGTGAGTTCTAGTTCCATCTTAGGCCTGAAAGCCAACTGGGTGACTTTGGGCCAATCACCAGGAGATTGTGAGTTCTAGTTCCACCTAAGGCCTGAAAGCCAACTGGGTGACTTTGGGCCAGTCCCTCTGTTAGTCAACTCACCTCACAGGGTGGTTGTGATGGGGAAAATAGGAGGAGGAAGGTCTGTTGGATATGTCCGCCACCTTGACTTATTTGTAAATATAATAAAGGCGCAATAAATAAATAAATCTTTCCTTTTCATCACAGTAGGTTGGAATGCAACCTTCCCTTACTGACACCTTCCAGATGAACTCAGAGTTATAAGCAACACCTAGAGATAGCACCAATTTGGAGAGCTTGATGTGGGTTGCCTTTTCTTTCCTCTCCTTAACCTAACAAGCTTCATTCAAAACACAATCTTCTTGAATTTGTCCATGTATGCCTCCTGCTTTCTTTCCTCCCTTTCATCCTTGTTGCCCCTTTTTTTCCTCTTTTCGCTATGTCGAAAACAAATTGGATCCCACTTCCCCCAAGATTTCCGGCCTTAACCCACCTGCTTCTGTTCCAAATATTCTAGCCTGGGGTTATATACTCCCAATTGAATGTTGAAGGTTATTCTGAGTTATAAGTTTGTTCAAACAGGGCTTGAGATCCCAAAACACACTGTCTTAATCCACAGAGATCGTACTAATAGAAGGTTAGTGTGTTTTCTGGACTTTTATCCAGTTGTCCTGTTTTATAAAACTTTGGTTATTTTCTTTCTTTTTTTAACCTGTTGCTGCTTTGCACCAATGCAAACAATTTCCCCCACTCAACCCTATGCTCTTTACTCGGCTTCCAGCTAAGACAGATTTAGTACCTTGAGGTTCTCAAATCCAACTAAAGGCAACTTAGCTCTCAACTCCATCCCATTTACTATTTCTGGGACTCCTGTGTAGGCAGTTTTGCCATTTCCTTCCCTTCTTGTTCCTTCTCTCTATCTGAAGATTCCCGATCGCCATCACTAGCTTGGATATTGTCGTTTTCTGCATCTCAATCTACGTTGCCCTGGTGATGATGATGCAGGCCAATGAAACCAAGTTTAACAAACCGCCCTGTGGATTATATCTTGCTTTGCCTGACCTCTGAGGGTCTGATCTTGATTTTATCTTGATTTTTGAATCTGTATTCAAAAATTTGATGCCAGCAGGCAAAGTTTAACCACCTCCTACAAACACCAGCTCCTGCAAACATTGCAGGACTTACAACCCCTAGTATAGCAACCATTCAAATGCCGCTGGAAAAGAGTGACAACTGGTCCTTGCACTTCTGACCGTCGTAGCATCTCCAGGATCACAGGCTCAAAATCTAGGCCTTGCGCAATCGGCATTTATTCGGGACAATTGCAACGTTCCAGGGTCATGTGACTTTCCCAACTGGCTTCCGATAAGCAAAGTCTTTGGGAAAAGCCAGATCTGCTTAGCGACCACATGATTCACTTAACAACAATTTGCTTTATTGCCAGGGCGAAAAAAAGAAGAAAAGGTTGTAAAGTTGGCCCCGATTCATTTTAACAACTGCCTTGCTTAGATACAAAATTCTGGGGTCTCAATCGTGGTGCTGAGCCGAAGATTACCTGTACAGCTAGTCCTCAATTTACAATGGTTCATTTAGTGACCGTTCCAAGTTACAACAGCACTGCAAAAAGTGACTGATGACCGTTTTTCACAGTTATGACCGTTGCAGCGTTCCCATGCTAATCAAAATTCAGACACTTGGCAACTGGTTCACACTTACAATGGTTGCAATGTTCCCTTTTGCATCCTTCTGACCAGCAAAGTCCACGGGGAAGCCAGGTTCACTTAACGACCGTGCGACTAATCAACGGCAGTGGTTCACTTAGCCACCACGGCAAGGAAGGTCGTAAAATGGGGCAAAATTCACTTCGCAAATGTCTCGTTTAACAACTGAAATGTTGGGCTCCATTGTGGAAATAGGTCAAGGACTACCTGCAATCTTTAAGGTGCTCGGATGTGATAATATTTTGCTGTAACAGGCCATCTAATTAAAAGAAAGGAACTGCAAGACCCAGAGAGGAATAGAGAGCAGAAATGCACAAAAACAATTATTTCTGCAAAGGAAGAACTAATATGTTTCTCGTAGTTATTCAAAGCTAAACGTTAATCCGATGCTTTTTCCTCACTGGTTTGAGCTTATGGCCTTGTGCAACCATGCAAACTTGGAAACCAAACCAATACTTTTAGGTCCAGGCTGGAAACATCTGGAAAGAGACATCGGTGGGTTAAGAAAATATCTCCCACTCCCCCCACTATCTGGCAATTCACAGCTGTGTCTTTAGCCAATCTCTTCTTCCCCAATTAATCATACTAAATGTCTTAGTCTTTACAGTGATGGAAGGCTTTTAAAAAGAATAAATTAGTCATTTTAAAAAAAGGCTCCGCAAATAACGTTGAAAATACATACTTCAAAAACAGGAAGAGACTTGAGGAAAAAATATTGTTCGCTTTTTCTTTTTCTTTTTTTGCTATCTGAACAAGTCATGTTCGTTACGGATAACCACATTAAACACATGAAAAGGAGGCATGTCATCATTTCATATACTGTATATTATAAATATGCAGTTATATAGAATATATACCAAGATCTTTGATTTGAGAACACTGTTGATGAAGAGAAATTTCCTTAAGTTACAGTGTGAAATAATAATAATAATAATAATAATTTAAAAATACAGTACCAGAATGATCCCTGCTCTGAATCCACCAAAGGGAACTAAAAAAATGGTGGTTTTACAAAGGGAAAGAAAAGTGGGGCAAACTCTGAATCGGAAGCTTTGACAAACCGAACATTCTCTGCTGGATTTTAAAATCCCACTGTGGATTTTTATTTGGCGCATAAAAAATAAGTCAATACTGACGCGGTTATTTGGAAACAAAACATCCAGTCCACATTTCATCAGGTTATCTATCCCATAAATTAAGGATGATAATTACATCATTTCAAAACAAGGCAGTGCATTGGAACACAGACAGATGGCAAACCCCCTAAACTTTGAAATGGACCTGGTGAAGACCAACCAAAAAGACAGCATTTTTTTTTTCTTTCTTGGAATAAAATCTGCTTTAGAGGAGAAAACCGTAAAAGAAACGGCTGTCTAATTGACGGCCACGAAGTAAGACATTGCTATTTAAAATAGGCAGCTCTGAATGCCATTTCTAATTTTGTTCAAGGGTTGTTTCACCAGGTGAGAGAAGAGAAGGAGAGAAGGAAGAAAATAATAATAAAAGTAGTGATAGGGAAAGAAGAGAAGTTTAGAAACAGAAGAGACCATCCCCACCCCAATAAAATCCCATTAAAAAAAAACTGGGGCAGGCTGACGATTCCCTGAAGAAGTACCCACCTCTCACACCTTCACATTACTCATAAAAACACAACTCCCTCTGATCATCTCGGCAGAATACACCCCCAAACTGAAAAAAACAACAACCCAACATCACATCTACTATTTACAAGAGTAGTATCCCCCCCCCCTTTCCCCCTCCATCCCAAACAAGCAACATCCTCGGATTTTTGGATCCCGCTCTCCTGAAAAAAAAAAATACTTAGGAATAATCTAAAAACTAACTTTTACAAAGGGAGAGCTGGAATACCCCCAGCTGAAGAGAGCCAAGCAGCCTCCGTAGGGACTCCATGAGGGCTAGTACAATTCGAAGTCCATACAAAGAAGAATTGTCAAGGCCAAGGGAGAGTCTTGGGTGCGAATTTTTCCTTTGTTATTGTTGTTTGTTTCCCCAGATCGTTTCCACCACCCACCCACCCCGCCCTAAAGTCACAAAAGCGAGGAAGAAGGTCTTTCATCCGAGGAGGACCAACCATCCCCTCGCTTCTTCCCCTCTCCCGGCTGCGACTTCGGACGTTTCCCCAGCCGTCCCCTCGGCCCCGGGACGGGGTGGGTGAGAAGGGTGGTCTTTAAAAACAATATCAGAAGCTTGAAGGCGGACCGATCCCTGGCGCTGCCGAGGGGCGCCTGTCCTCAGACGTAGTTCTTCTTGTCGTACTCTCCTCCTCCTCCGTTGGAAACCGGGGCGGCGGAGCGTCGGGGGGCCGAATACTTGACCGGGAAGCTGCCGCTCTCGTCCTTCCAAGCCGAGGCCCCGCAAATGAGCGCGCCGCCCAGCAGGAGAAGCGTGGCGGCCGCCCAGCCCAGGTAGAGCGCGGCGCCCATCTCTCGCTTCTTGGACGGCTCCACGTTGGGGTCGTAGAAGTTGCTGATGATGGTGTTGGCGAACCAGGAGGGAGGCACCAGCACCAGCAAGCCGCAGACGAGGAAGAGGACGCCTCCGATGCCCGCGATCCAGTCCTTGACCTTAGCCCCGCGCAAACAGGTGGTGCACTGCGCTCCGGCTACCGTCACCAGCAAAGCTACCAGTCCCAGCACCGCCCCGATGACCATCAGAGTCCGGCCGGCTTGGATCTGAGGGCTGAGCGCCAGGATGGAATCGAAGACTTTGCACTGCATCTGCCCCGTGCTTTGCACCACGCAAGCCATCCAGAGGCCTTCCCAGGTGGTCTGCGCCACCACCAGGTGACCCTCGATGAAAGCCGAGACTTGCCACATGGGCAGGGCGGCCACCAGGATCGCCCCTGCCCAGCCCAGCACGGACAGGGTCAAGCCCAGCAGCTGGACCCCCATAGACGCCATCCAGGTCCAAGAAACGCCTTTCGGTGCGTAGGGATGCGTGTGTGTGTGTGTGTTTGCCTTGCTCTCTCGCCTGGCTGCCTGTGTCGCTTGTCGATCTCCCCTTTTGTGGAGCAGCGCCTTGCAACCTGCTTTTTCTCCGCCCGTCGGGGAATCTCCGCTTCACACGTTCTTCCTGTCTTGACTGATGCTCAAGGATGCCCGGCTCGACTATTATATAGGCGCGATGTGCCGCACGGCTGGGCGCGCTCTGCCCACCCCGTCGAAGGGAAGGAGAGAGAGAGACGCCCCCCCCCACTTCTCTCTCTTTCTGCACCCGGCCAATAGGAAAAAAGGAACGGCTTGCCAGCAGCCAATCGGGAGGCTCGGAGACAGAAAAAGTAGCATTACAGTCTCCAAAAAAATAGGGGGGGGGAATATCAAAGGATAAGGCGGATGACTCAGGATGTGGGCGCTGGCGAGGAAAACAGGAGAAAGTGTCTTTGGGGGGGGGCCGCTCCGGTCTGACACACCACTGGCCCTTCTTCCCCTTTGTCAGGCCGGGAGACGATGGAGAAGGCGAGCGGTACTTCCCAGATTTGCAACAAAATAAAAAAAAAGCACCGGGCGGGCAGGCGAGCCCAAGCGATGAACACCAATGCCTTCGTGCGCGACGTGGGTCAGGCAGGGCAGCGGGGAGACGGGGAAGGATCCGCGTCTTGCAAAATCCCGTCTCTTTCTGCCCCTGATGCCCCTTATGAAAGAGAGTCAGACAGACAGAGGGAGGGAGGGAGGGGGACAGACAGACAGACAGACAGAGCGAGAGAAAGAGAGAGAGAGAGAGAAAGAATAAGAAACAAATTCAGAGAGGGAGAGAGAGGTATGGAGAGAAAGAGAGGTGGAGACAGAGAGCAAGAGATGGAGAAAGAGAGAGAGACAAATTCAGAGAGAGAGAGAAAGAGGTATGGAGAGAGACAGAGACAGCCAGAGAGAGAGAGCAAGAGATGGAGAAAGAGAGAAGGAGAAAGAGAGAGAGAGAGAGACAAAGAATGGGAGAAAATTCAGAGGTGGGGGGGAGAGATGGATAAAGAGAGACAGAGACAGCCAGAGAGAAAGAAAGAGACTGAGAGAGAGAGAGACTGAGAAAGAGAGAGAAAGAGAGATGGAGAAAGAGACAGACAGAGAAAGAGAGAGACAGGAAGGAAGGAAGGAAGGAAGGAAGGAAGAAGAATCAAAATCAGCTGATTCTATTTTTATTTTTACAATATTATTTTCCAGTGGTGGTTTTTTAAGTGGGAATTTTTGCTACCAAAAGAAAAGAAAAAAAAATCTCTAGCCAACCAGTTGTTTGCTGTGTTTCATTGAAATTTCCGAGGGACTCCACAGCTTTGCTTTGCGCTACCTGCTCAATACTCAGGATACATTTATTTCTCTAAAAGAAGCACAAGGTTGCTACCATCTGCATAAGCTTTGCCTTCAAAGGGTTACTAATATTTCTTGTTTTGAGTGGTTTCTTTGATGGATTGTACTTTTATTGCTCAAGGATGGAAATCAAGGTCTGTCTCAGAGGTGGCATTCAGCAGGTTCTAACCAGTTCTGGTGAACCAGTAGCAGAAATGTTGAGTAGTTCGGAGAACTGGCAAATGCCACATCTGACTGGAGATTTTGCAGTATCCTTCCCCTGCCACGCCCACCAAGCCACGCCCACAGAACTGGCAGCCAAAATTTTTTTGAATCCCATCACTGGTCTGTCTCTAGCATGGGCCTAGGAAAATCGATAGATAAATGGTACTTATATGATAAAAGGGTGGGGGAAAACCCTTTTATATAGTCCTCAACTTACAAGAGTTCATTTTAAATGTTTAGCTTTGAAAAAAGCTACTTGGGACCGTTTCTCACACTTACAACCATTGCAGCATCCCCAGTGGTCACATGAACAAAATTCAGGCGCTTGGCGACTGACTCATATTTATGACGGTTGCCATGGAGTCCCCTTTTGCGACTTTTGGACAAGCAAAGTCCATGGGGAAGCCGGATTCGTTTTAACAACCATGTTACTAACATAAGCAACTGCAGTGATTCACTTCACAGCTGTGGCAAGAAGGGGGGGTTTCATAAAATGGGGCAAATTCACTTAACAACCATCTCATTTAGCAACAGAAATGTTGGGCGTAAGTCGAGGACTACTATTTCAAATGATTTGTTTTGCATGTGTGTGTGTGGTTGGAAAGCACCCACGTTCAAAAGATGTTTCTTTCAATTCTGTTTCTTTCCAAGGATGCTTGCGCCTTTCCTTTCTGGGAATTGATGTTATTACTATTATTGTGTGTGTGTTTTTTTTAAATAAATGATTTATAAGGTTTACAACTCAGCCGGCTCCAAGATTCATATGAAGTTTTGGATTCATATGATTTCAACCTTTCCCAGAGTGCAATTTGTGGAATTAAAGTACAAAAAGGCAGATTTCAGATTAATCCAATTAACGTTAGGGAAAAACTGCTTAAGATTGAGAGAATCTGGGCAGTGGAAAGGGGGAGGTGGGTTTCTTGGCTGGATGTTTTTAAGGGAAAAATATATTTTGGGGATATATATTTTTTTGAGTAGCAGGAATGATTTGACAGCTTCAGTGAAAGATTTTACTCTTCCAACGTTATGATTTAAGAATTCTGGGCCATTATTTATTAAATCAATTGATGTTTGGATAATCTGACATGCCTCTTTAGAGTTCAGTCCAGTTTTGAAAAATCTAGTGTTTATCTGTTGACTTTTTCTACGTTGCCTGCTATCCTCTTCTTTTAGCTGTTTATAATAAAACACACACACACACACATGCACACGCACCCAAAACCAGAAGTACGAAACATAACAATCAAATAGCGGAGAATAACTTGAATTGTAGAGTCCTTGATAACTGGTTTCTTGTTAATGAAATGTCTGCCAGAAAACACCAAGCACCAAGGACTCCACACAATACTGCAGAACAATTTAAACCAACAATTAAATGCTTCTTTTCAAGAGTTGTATTTTGCAAGTTGCCCCAAACATTAGAATCTAGGTGGGTAAGATTGAAATGGGGGGAAAAGAAAAAAAAACCCACCACAGACTTTCAAAGTGAGTCAAATCTCTCCAGATCTCAGATAGAGTAGATTAAAAAAAACAACAACACCATTTATGCAGACAATCTTGTTGTTGTTATATTTTTGTCCAAAAGACATCAAGTACAATTGTTGATGTACTTTTGCATCCCCTCCTTTTAACGATAACTCGCTTTCCAACTATAGATCTGACTCAAAATAGAGAAGATAAAAGGATTTTTTTTTTGAGGAGGAAATGGAATGGACCAATTGCTGGGAATATTAGATTCTCTTGGGGAATTTTAAAAGATAGTCAAAATAATGTATTGTAGTAATATTTGCCCAATTTGGAGAGGGGGGAAGAATTTTACTGATGGCTGCGCCAAAATCAACTTTCTTTCCATTAGCTTGTTCACAAAGGGATGTAGTAAATATTTATGATCCAGCAACTTGCCATCTTGTTATCTTAAGTTTGCAAGGGGGAGCTAGGCTACCCCACAGAACAAGCAGCAACTTTTGAGAACACCTAATTCCTTTTGGCAAGGAAGGATTGGAACGGGGAATCGGAAGGGAGGCCAATCTTGCATTTGGAAAGTCTTGTTTGCTTTTTTCTGTTTGTTAGGATAAAGCATCTCTCTCTCTCTCTTGATATATTGGTTTGTTTCAGGACATGTCCGCTCTCAATAAAATGAAATTTCTTGCATCTAAGCCGCTTTAAGCCCGCTTGAGGCTTAGGAAAGGAACTTTTGCTTACTAATAATACAGTTGCTGGTACAAATACATTCCACTGAGTCTGTCGGTTATATTCCTCAGACAGATTTTTTTTTAAAAAAAGCAGCATCTTTGAACTAAGGAGTGGTCTTAAGTGTCTCTTATTCCTTGGTCCCAAATTGTTATTTCTATTTTCTTTTTTTTAATTATTATTATTAATTTTTATTGCACATTTCCCAACATTTACACCACGTTTTCAATCTTTATAGCGGTTCAGTCTCGGTATCACTCATAGTCACATATTAGTATTTTCATTTTCCTTCCTTTCCTCTTATATTCTATTCTTATAATAATATTCTTACATATATATTTTGCTTTTTCACAAATATCTACATATACTGCATATAATTCCTATCACTCTTAAGTAACCTTTATCTATTATAGTCTTTACATCTATTCTCTAACCACTCCTACCATGTGTCCCAAATCATGTAATATTCTGTTTCTCCCTTATCTTTTAATTCCATCGTTAGTCTGTCCATCTCTGCACATTCAAGCACCTTTTTTTAAATCATCCCTTCTGTGGGAATGTTGTCTGGTTTCCAATTTTGTGCGAAGACAAACCTAGCCGCCGTTATTATGTGGAGTATGATATATTGAGTTTTCTTACTTAACTTGCCTTTTATTATGTCTAGTAAAAATAATTCAGGTTTCAACTCAGTTCTTTGTTTCATCATTTCCTCAAGCCATTTCTTTACTTTAGTCCAATATTTCCTAGTTTCTGTGCACGTCCACCACATGTGAAAGAATGTTCCTTGTTTATGCTTGCATCTCCAGCATTCCGCTGATCTGTCTGGATACATTTTCGCTAATCTTGTTGGAGGTACATTTTCATTCCCCACAAGTCTCTGTGGAGATTCTCAATCATCCAGGTCAGGGGTCACCAATCTTTTGGACCTCAGGGATCACCAAACTCATAATTTTAAATCCCATGGACCAGAGACCTTGGGAAAATCCCCCCCAAAAAAGTCTGCAGGAAAATTGCCCACCCCGTTTTCCTACCGATCAATCATTCTTTATTTGGGATTGCAGGATACTGTCTCCAGGTTGGGG
>JANHFN010002177.1:63365-75490 GCA_032468175.1 Toxicocalamus goodenoughensis | reverse complement strand
ACCTGAAAAGAAATCTCTTCCAAATGCAAAACACAAGCAGAGGAGTTTCAGTTTTAGTTTCACAGCACCAAGCAGTTAGTACAGAACAATTGAGCTGAGCCACACCCAGGCTCCTTGCTGTCTCCTTGCTCACACAGCAAATACTGTTTCAGTTTACAAACAGCCCTCAACTCTTTCACACACTTGACAGGATGCTGGTAGGCAGAGGCACAATTTCCCTCCCTTATTTTCCTCCCCAAAAACTAAGCCCGATCATATAGCTTCGTAACGAAGCACGGGCATAGAGCTAGTGTACTATACGGAAACATAGGTTAACTGGTAAAACCAGCAGCCAAATTAAACTTCAAAGCTCATTGTTAACAGTCTGTGGTTGTATTTCACTCACAGAAAGTCCACAATGGCTTGTGGTTACCCTAAGTCACCACAATCACCTTCTGTGTCAGCTTTGAGAGGTAGTTCAGACTAAGAAGCACACCCAAAGTACTGGCATTGTAAAAATTCTGTCTTCCCTCTCTCTCTCTCTCTCTTCTTGACCCAGTTTCAAAACCATCATCCATTATATCGACAATCAGTTTGAAAGATACCTTCACGATGAGAGTGGTTTGAATAGACGCCATATTGTAGATAACCGAGTCCATTGCTGCTTTTATTTCATTTCCCCTTTTGGACATGGGTAAGTATTAAGGTTTTTGTTTTTTGTTTTAATATCCCAGGATAAAAGTCTCATTCCTAAGCCTCACTGAATAACTTTCTGCAAGGGCCTTTAATTGAATAGCCAGTTTAATTAAAATCATCTTCGGATACATTTTTCATCTTGGTTCCGCCTCCGTTTCAGAAGAGTACATCTTCAAATTGTCGCCAAGCAGGAAAACCTATTCCTTAATACAAGAAATTAAACCTCTTTATAGAGCCCAGGCTTAAAGCATGCAACGTTTTGTACACAATGGAACTTTTCTGAGTTCTTCCAGAAATGGTGTTTGTGAAAGAGTTTTAAATTTCGCAGGATCCTTTTCCGTTGAAGTACTGCTTGAAATGTAGTTTCCTCAATGTTAAAATAAGGTTTGAATCCAAGGGGAGATTTTCATGGCTGTTGGGTAGAGTAACCAAAAGAATTAGAACTACTTTTTTTTCTGAACTTGGCGCAAAGTGTTGGCTTTTTGATTTCTTTTAAGCAAAATTAAACTTGTTTTGAGACCCTGTGTAGTTTTAATCGGTTTTCCAGTTCAAGGTGATAAGAAACTTTGCTACCAATGAGCGGCAAAGGCAAAGCAAGGGCATCACCCAGAAAGAGGGATGAATGTTAGGTGAAAGCAGCCAGGGCATTGTTTATTGTCGTTGTATAACTTTTTCTTTTTAATTCATTATTTTCCAGACTGAAACCTTTGGATGTGGAATTCATGAAGGCAATTCATGGAAAAGTGAATATTGTTCCTGTCATAGCGAAGTCAGATACTTTAACTTTGAAGGAAAGGGAACGACTGAAGAGAAGGGTAATGCATCAGTTTTTCTGGGGAATTCTGGGAGTTGAAGCTCACCCATCTTAAAACAGGCTGGTTGGGGAATTCTGGGAGTTGAAGTCTGCACAAATGTTGCTAAGGTTGATGAAAAACATTGAATTAAGTCTTCTATTTTACATTTAAAGAAATGGAGAGTTTTAAAACTCTTTCTTTGAGCATCTTGCCCTCCAGAAAACCACAGTTGCTTAGTTGGTTTCCGCTCCTTTTGCCTTGGCGTTACCAGCTTGTAAATCTTCTGTGCTTATTTTTGCATTAAATGTTCACAGATAGTTTAACAAAAGCCCTGGCCCTATATAGAGCAATAAAAGGGCAAATAAACATCTAGCCCATTGTTTGAATTTTGGTCCATTTGAATCAGCCTTTAAAAAAAAATATTCCCCTACAATACTGGCTTTATAAGGCAGAATGTTTCATGTTGATCCAAAACTTTGAAATTTCAGCTACTGTATATTTTTCTTCCTGCAAACAACTCTTTAGTGCAAATTCTCTAATCAAAGCAGGGGATCAAAATTCGCCTTTCTTGGCACAGCTTCGAAGGTTTTTGGGTTTTGTTTTGTTTTTTAGATGTTTCTGCCATTTGGCAATCCATCTAAAGTAAGGATTAAGGTATTTTTTTTCCCCCTTCTATTTTTTTTTAAAAAAAATATTGAATAAGCAGAAACCTGAATGGTGGGTCTTTCTGTTAAGGAAGCCCATCCTGAAGCAATTCCTGTTTTGACTTAGTGGAACTGAATCTTCTTTTTCTTCCTTTTTCTTAAAAAATCAAATCAAATCTGTGCCTCTCAAGTGGGAACCAATGCGTGCCCGATTCGCAAGCCACACAGCGGCGATTTCTCGAGGAAGAATGCCTGAAGGGAAAGTTTGCATTTTGACTTCTTCTTTTTCCCTGGGAAGTCTAATCTTTAAGAGGCATGGAGCCTCTAGGGACCCATTAACTGATGTCTGAAGAAACAAAATGCAGTTTTATTGTTGGGGAGTACGAAATGCAGTTTGTTTTCCTTGCAATTCTTCCTTTCTTTTTTTCCTTTTAGGAAAGCACTTGGCTGAACAGCTGTGATCTATTATTCAGGCACCCTTGCTGGTTTTCCCGCCATTGTTTCGGTTTTACAGTTTATCACCAAGATCTCTGCCCTTCAGAGAAATTATGCTTTCTTAATTCCCCATCATTGACAAACAGCAAACTTGCCAATGTTGGCCAGTCCACCCTGGGAGGGTCTTTTTCTCTTGCAACCTATTATTAAAACTACTGTGTGCCATTGCTAATTCTTGAAATCCCCGCCTTTGGAAAATAGCCTGCCGGATTTGCAAAATTCGTGTCCGTTTGTGTTTAGATGGATTAGGCCTGGACATTCTGTTCTTTATTATTATTATTTTGCCAAGAGTTATATTTTCCTCTTAAGAGAATCAGCAGAGCTTGAGTGGAGAGACAGTAATCCTATTTGGAGTGGGGATATGTCTCGTTACGAAACCTGGCAAATGAATCTGGACACCCTACGGTGATGGGAAATTAAGAAGGACTTGTGGTTTGGCTTTAACTAAAAATTGTGTTTTAAATAAATTGTTCTGAGAACCATGGTTTAAGTAAACCAGGAAAGGTGCACAGGGGTCTATCCAACTAGAGAAATGCACTCAAATACTGGAGGCTTTCAAGAAGAGACTGGACTGCCAAATGTCAGAAATGGTGTAGGGTCTCCTGCTTGGGCAGGGGGTTGGACTAGATGACCCACAAGGTCCCTTCCAACTCTGTTCATCCAAATCTAAATCCAAATCTAAATCTAAACTCCCAGAATTCCTGAATCAGGCTCCAAATATTTGAGGGGCTGCCCCAGAGAGGAGGGGGTTAAGCTATTTACCAAAAGCACCTGAAGTCCAAGACGGGGAATAATGGATGGAAACCCACCAAGGAGAGATTCAATCTGGAATTGTGGGAGTTGAAGTCCACAGGTCGTAAAAGGGCCAGAGTTCCCCACCCCTGAGCTACCTGATCATATCAAGGGGTCTTAGATTAAAAACTTCAATAAGAGTCTTCATTATACAGGTAGTCCTTACAACCACAACTGAGTCCAAAATTTATGTTGCTAACTGAGACATTTGTTAAAGAGAGTTGCAAACACTTACCCTCTGAAACAAGGTGTTTTCCCCCGCCTCCCCCAGGTCCAAATGGCTCCCACTCTACGGAGACGTGAAGGCTTCGTCCCAGATTTTAGGGAAGAGTTTCAATTCCTGGGACCATTCTTCATGGTTCAGCCTCCAGTCCCCTCATCAGCCTGGTTGCTCTTCTCTGCACACTTTCCAGAGTCTCAACAGAGGAAAATGTTTAATCCAAGTAACCATCTTAATTAACCGTGTTGTGTGAAGCTATTGTAATTTAGGGTTAGGATTCATTTTAATCCAGATTTGAAGCCTGCCTTAAATATTTTTAAAAGCAGTCCCAGTTTAATCCTTCTCCTCATTCATTAAAAAAAAAAAAAAAGCCCCCTTTAAAGCTGCTCTGGATTTTTAGTGTGCTGTTTTTGCTCTTTTATTCTGAGGGCTTTTTTCCCTATTCTTTGTTCTATTTAGGGATTGTTGTTTTGGTGGTTCATTAATTGTTTTTCATGTTTCATTCCTGGCTTCACTGTTTCTATTTCTGTAATCTGTTTATTTATTTATTTTGTCACCTTACTGTAAAATGTGATAAATTGATTAAAAAGAAACATTTTAGCATACTGGTAAACACAATCAAACCCTTTATTTCTTCGTCTCAGTGAAATAAATTTTCTGACTCTTCTGTACACTTGTGTGGGTGGGGGAGGATGGTAATTGTAGTCTAACCAACTGGAAAGCTATCCATTTGGTGAAGGCTGAAGAATTATGCTTCTCTTTCAGATTTAAATTACGGATAGAATTACACCAAAATTGGGCAGAGAATTTGTGTTGCCAAGCAAGGCAGTTATTAAATGAGTCGCAGTCCCTCATTTTGCCATGGTTGTTAAGCGAATACCTGCAGTTGTTAAGTGAACCATGTTAAGGAAATCCAGATTTCCCCATTGACTTTACTTGTGAGAAGCCAGCTGGGTCATAAATGGGGATCACATGACATTGGTATGCTGCATACTTGCCCATGGCCTACCCCCTCGTGATCATGTGACCACGGGGATGCTGCAATGGTCGTAACTGCGAGGATCGGTCACATCACTTTTTTCTGTGCTGTTGTCACTTGAGGACTAGTTGTCTATCAGTTGCTAAATGAATGTCTGTAAGTTGAGGGCTATCTCTACTATGTGGATAGCATCTGGTTTTTGAAGAAATAGCCTAGCACTGAAAAAGAAACCAAATTTATTCTCCAAAGCACAGGGAAGGGCAAGAAGTAACAGATGGAAACTAATCAAGGAGAGATCCAACTAAGGAGAAATTTCCTAACAGTGAGGACAATTAACCAGTGGAACAGAAGTTGCCTCCAGAAGGTTTGTGGTTGGTCCATCCCTGGAGGCTTTTAAGAAGAGACTGGACAGCCATTTGTCTGGAATGGTATAAGATCTCCTGCTTGAGCAGGGGGTTGGTCTAGTAGATCTCTGGGGTCCCTTCCAACTCTGTTATTCTGTATTCTACCTCCTCTGGCCCCCTGGTCACTGCTAACCTCACTCCTGTCCAACAAACCAGACAGATCTCTCCAACATTTTTCTTCTCCTCTGGTAAAAAAAACCCCAATGATAAACTGGCTGGCTGAAAAGGGAGTGTAAGTGTAGAAATGCAGATTTTTCCCCCCCTCCCTTCCTGCCGATGCCTTCTTGGGGAAAAAGAGCAACCGAGGAAATGCCAGTTTGGTTTCTATCAGAGCCAAACCCACCCCCTCATCCTGCGAGCAAATCTTCCCCCACTCAGCCTGTGTGTCCCCTTGCTTGAAATCGAGGTGGGGAGTTCAAGTGCTGCCTCCCCACTCCTCTGCCAGGAAAGCAACACATGAGTCGGCAGTCACAAATGCCAAGTCACAAACAACCAGGCGCCGTGAAAAAAATAAGCGGCAGGTTCCTGGATCCCAATTATCTGCATGCATTTGCTCATCAAAATTCAGAATATTTCTCGCACAGGCCCTGCCCTGCCCCTGGCTTCTGGAGACTGCCTGATGGCAGAAGGCTGCCTTCCCCCACATTTCTGTCACCGCTCCCCCAAAAGGCCACGTGTGTGTATGTATATATAGCAGCTCTTCCCCCCAGAAAGGAAGGCGCTCCCATTCACAAGATAGTCTTTTGTCGGGCAGATGGCGAAGAACAGATGGGGAGGGTGTCACGGGTTGGGAAATGCCTGCCTCCCCCCTTCTGCTGCTAGCGCTGGTGCTTCCCACATTGATAAAACATTTCTGGGCACAGTCTTGAATCAATGAGTCGGAAGGAGGCCCTGGAGGTCATCTAGCCCCACCCGGCGCTCTGAGCAAGACGTGATTGGCCAGAAGCAGATCTGGCTTCCTGCGCCAACCCTGCCAAGAAAGAGAGCCAGGTTTTATCTCCACCGGCGGCTTTGTGCACAGGACGTGTTTCACCCAGGCAACAAAAAAAGCAAACAAACAAACGAACACTGAAGTGCTGCATTCACACAGCCAACAAACCTGGGTCGCTTTAACCTGGATTGGAAATTTCGTGATGCAAGGGACAGATCCACTTGGTTTAATGTGGGGGTTTTCCACACTCGACAACCTTTAAAACGTATCAACATGGAGAAATGCCCCAGTTGGCTGAAGAATTCTGGGAGTTTAAGTCCACAAGTCTTGAAGTTGTTAAGTTTTGGAGACCCCTGATTTAATGGATTGTGCAAACTACAAAAATGGGTATATTATGCAACCATGTACCCGTGTTGTGTGAAGCCCAGTGTAGAAAGTCAGCACCTACCCCCCCAAAAGTATGAAATATTTTGGGAAATATTAGAAAGGCGGAATATTATATTTCTCTAAATGAGAAATGAAGAAACATGTTTTTAGAGGCAGGAAGCAGCCCCCAAATTAATAGCCCACAGCAAATACCAGTATTTAAGAGATAAAGAGCTTATTGGAAGAAGAAGCCAACTATCTCGATGGCTCTATTCATAAGCAAAGCAGGCTGCAGGCAGAAATCCATTCAAGACGGGATATTTCAAAATTGCCTGCAGCAAAGTTTGACAGCTAACAAAAGCAGAGTGACAGGATTAGAAGAAGCCCCTCACCCAAGATCCAACACAGAACGAAACACAATAGGAATTGCCCAACACCTTTCAGAACACCCTTTCCATTGCACCATCCCAGAGCAGTCCAAACTTCACCTGGGAGCTCAGATAAACAATAAGCCAGAGGTTGACCAGATTAGTGCAGACAAGCATCTAGGATTTGCATTTCCTCTTTTGCCTACAGAGACAGCTATGACCCCTACATAACCCCTACGTGACCCCATAGGAATCTGACAACAGCCAATAGAATATTAAAGGACATGTTCTTGCACAGGAACAGGAAGCTCAAATACAAAGCCCAAAGAACGTAGAAATACCTGCCACTCTCACCTCCATTTTGTCAGATGCCCAGAATCACATGTGGTTCTGCTTCATCAATAAACCATCTTTCCAATCAGCCTCCGTGTTTCCAGTGTCTTTCTCCCAGCCTGGAACTAAACCAGAATAATAGAGGTTATTGCAAATGCCCCATGAAATTACGGTCAATTCTCCATTTGCTTCCATTCATTTAGCCACCATGCAAAGTTACGATGGCACTAAAAATAGTGGCTTACAACCGATCCTCACACCATCACAGCAAAGCAAACCCATGGTCATGGGATTGAAATTTGGGCTGTTGGCAATCAAGCTGTTTCCAACAGCTGCAGCACCACAGGATCATTCGATCGTTCGATCACAAACCTTCCCAGCCGGCTTCCAGCAATCAAAGTCAACAGGGGAAGCCAGATTCACTTAACAACCGTGTGATTCACTGAACAACTGTTGTGATTTGCTTAACGAACATGGTAAAAAAAAAAGTCTTAAAATCAAGCATGACTCACCTAATAACCTCCTGGTTTAGCAACAGAAATTCTGCTCTCAATTGTCAAGGATTAAGTCAAGGATTTGGTTCTAGAGTTGTGCAATCTGATGAAGGAAGGAAGGAAGGAAGGAAGGAAGGAAGGAAGAGGGAGGGAGGTTGAATTTCTGTGATGTTTTCCAGACACATTGGATTAATGTCACATCTTCTTTAACCACAAGATGTACAGACTGAACTTTTGACTTCCTAAATCTAGGAATCTGGTCTAGAACAAAATACAGATGATATTCCTCAACTTATGATCACAACTGAGCCCAAAATTTGTGTTGTTAAGTGAGAAATTTGTGAAGTGAATTTTGTCCTGTTTTACAATTTTTCTTTCCACATTTGTTAAGTGAATCACTGCAGTTATTTAATTAGTAACACAGTTATTAAGTGAATCTGGTTTCCCCATTAACTTTGCTTGTCAGATGGTCACAAAAGGTGACCCTGGGACACTGCGACTGTCATAAGTGTGAAAAATGATCATGTCACTTTTTTCAGTGCTGTTGTAACTTCAAATGAACTGTTGTAAATCAAGGACTACCTGTATGTCCTTAAAAGCGGCCATATCTATAAATATTGCCAAAGTTTTCAAGAAATAAAGTGCCATAAAAGCTTCCATTTTACAAATCCCCTTTAGCAGACTTGGGATGTAACAGACCAAATCTGATGTCAGATTTTGCCCCCAAGTATCAAAAAAGCTTATTATTGGAGTGAATAAATTGGAAGAAATTTAAATTCACAGACATACATTGACATACTTTATATAAAATTTAAATAATTTAAGGGAGATTTAAATAATTTTACATGTATTATCAAAATATGTAAATGTGTATGCTGCATATATTTAAAAGTATCATATCCATTTCATATATGATATGTATAATCAGACAAAGCAGACACTCCATCCTTAAAAATGGTCTGTTAAATTGAGTTTTTGTTGTAGATACAGCCATTAACCCTAATCTGATGTTTCTGAACCTTCTCAACTTTATGGTGGACCGTTCTTCATATATTTTAGCCTTCAGCCCCCTAATCACCTGTGTTGCTCTTGTCTGAACTCTTTCCAAAGTCTCAACATATATTTATAGTGTGGTGGCCAAAATTGGATGCAGTATTCCAAATGTTTTAAGACCATATTTAAGCAGACAGGTTGTTTTATGTTTAGCATAGAACCAGATTCCCAGTCTAAAAGCAGCGGCTTTCCCCCACATCATCTGAGACCAGTTTTGATTTATGATCTCAAGCACCAGTGCCTCCCTTTACTTCCACCAGAAAAATTGCTTCAGCTTTTAAGGACGCCCAGTCCTGTAGCACTTTTATCTTCCTGTCCCTGAAATATGCTCTTTTCTAAACCAACATGTTAAACTTTGCTTCTTTGCAAGAGGGCAGAAGCTCCTGGGTACAATTAGGAGCGGATGATAACCCTGTTTGCTTGGGTAATTTATATCCCATTTTTTTTGCAAAGGAAAAAAATCCCTCTTAGCAACATAAAAAGTGAATCGGGCAAACCGAAAGCAACATGTAAAAGCACATAAATCAACCTTGGGAACAAAATGAAAGGAAACAGTGCAAATTCCAATACAGGTACTTCTTATCTTACGACTCATTTAGTGAGCTCAAAGTTATAACAGCACTGAAAAAAGTGACTTAAGACTGTTTTTCACACCCCATGATGGCAGCATCAAAATTCAGCTGCTTGTCAATTGGGATGTATTTATGATGGTTGCAGTGTGCTGGGCTCATGTGATCTCAGCTACGCACAAATTGGCTGGCTTTGGGTTCAAGTTGTGCAAATCTATTTCAGTGGTCTTATAACGGTGTTTCTCAACCTTGGGAATTTTAAGAAGTGTGGACTTCAACTCCCAGAATTCCTCAGGCAACAGAACAGGTCTGACAACCTATCTATCGCTTCCTGCAACCACTGAGCATCAAAGCCAGGATAGCTTCTAATGTTAATATAACCAATCGGTGGTCTTCATTTAGCAATCACAATTGGAACCAGCAACATTCATGATGCTTAGGATTTGACTTCTGCTTTCTTTTGCTTTATAGACCTGCAAAGGTTCCACAGTGAAGATTGGCTGAAAAGTTACTTTTTCATCATCATCATAACTACCAATTGCCACTCCACGAGAACCACCTATATCAATCCCTTTTCCTCTTCTTCTTCTTCTTCATCACCATCATCATCATTTTAGCCATTGACTATCCAGTGCAGAACAAAGGTTTCTTCCCCATAAAATCCCTTTTATGACCCCATAATCCCTTAATTTGGGGTGGAGTTGGGGCAACAGAATGGAGCTGAGCATTTACTGGCCAGATGTCCTTCCTGATGCCTACATGGAGTTAGCAGCAGATATTTTTTCTTTGTACACCCTAATAAAGAAACATCTGTCGCTGCCTAAATTGAACTTTCAACCTTCCAAGTGGGAAGCAAGCATCTTCACCACCAGGCCACTGTGCTGCTTGAGAACTCCCCATATATCGTTACCTAAGGTATATAGGTCCATAGATTCAATTCCAGGTAAAGCCAGTGAAAACAATTAATCAGTGGAACAGTCTGCCTTCAGAAGTTGTGGCTACTCCATCACTGGAAGCTTTTAAGAAGAGAATTGGCAGCCATTTGTCCTGAATGGTATAGGATCTCCAGATTGAGCTGGGGGGCTTGACTGGAAGACCTCCAAAATCCCTTTCAACTCTGTTATTCTTTTTCTGACTATCTCTTGCTGGTTGCAGCCAGATGATTCGCTCTCTGGAAGGTGGTTCATCACTTAAGTGCAGGGATAATAAGGCTGTCAAGTATTTTTCATCCTCTAACATAATGTTCCCCAATTGGTTGGATTTCAAATCCTATTATTATTACTACTATTACTATTATTACTATTATTATTGTTGTTGTTGTTATATTACTATTGTTTTTTTGAGTCAGGCATCCTCAAAATGGAATAAATAAGCAAATATTGTTGCCAAGGAAAAGTATTTTATTCTAAGCTGCCTAGAGTTACAAAGGGTGAGATAGGCAGCTATGTAAATTGGATAAATAAATAAAACCACACAGTCACATCCACCAAATCACCAGAAGCGGAGTTTGATGCAAGGATAGCTTTCAAAAAAAATGACAGAACTATCTGACAATCCTTGGAAAAAGGCCCATGTTAACATATGCCGGAATTGTGTAAAAAGCAACTCAAAAGCACTAGAAAGAAATGGTACCTTAAAATATTCAGAAAATCCTAAAAATAAAATCACAAATGTTTTTGTTAAGTTCATCCCAGAAAACATACACAAAAATATCACCATTTCCTAAGAGAGGTGCTGATAGTAGCAAAACAAAAATGTGCGTGACTTTGGAGAAATGAACCATTCGATGCAATCACATTGCAAGGCCAAAATTAAGAAATTTCTTGACAGTGAGAACAATTAACCAGTGGAATGAAGTTGTAAATACTCCATCAATGGAAGATTTTAAGAACAGATTAGGCAACCATTTGTCTGAAATAATATAGGGTTTTCTGCCTGAGCAGGGTGTTAGACTAGAAGACCTCCAAGGTCCCTTCCAACTCTGTTGTTCTGAGTTTCTCCCCGCTCCCGACTTTTTAGAATAACCATGGGGCACAGCTATGCCTGGACTTCTAGTTTGAATGGACTGAAGCTCAGTCAGTGCTCCCAGGATCCACTCAGACCAGAAGGGAAGATCCACTGGAATCACAAATGACATTTTGTGTCCTTGACTGGCAGAAGCAATTAGGATCAAGTACAACTTTGGAGGGTCAAAAGGAGGAGCCTCAGTGCCTGTAAATCAGTGATGCATAGCAGAGGTGCAATGACCCCCCCCCTCTCAGTGCACCTCTGCTAGGCATGGAGGTGTTGGAAGAACACGAGAAAGGGGGAGCGAGGAACGGAATATCTGGGGGACGGTGTTCTGATTCAGGTCAGCCATGAAGGGATGGTTGGATGGGTGGGCAGATTTTACCCTGCAAAGGTATTACCTATAGTTAACTATGATTTTCTGAACAAGCTACTGTTGTGCCAAAAATGTCTTTTGAGAATCAGTTTTTAAAACATCTTGCAAGATTATGAATCTAGTGGGGAGGAGGGGGATTGCCAGAGCAAAAATATGTGAGGGTCTCACATTTATTCAGCTGCACAGCAGCCGTGTGAGTGTGGCAAGTAGGAATCTCTTCTCCGATATTCTGTACCGTTCCTGGCTTCCCACACTTCCAATTAATGAGGAAGAAATATTTCCCAAAGGACTTTCCTCCAGCATGGAAAACGTTTGCAGTCGGCGAAGTTTGATAGACAGATGTGACATTAAAAAAAATCCAATCCCGGGTCCTTAATCATCTCAGGTTAGAAACACCAAGGCGAGAAATTCAGGAAAAAGTCGCAAGCATCTTCAGAATATGGTAGAAAAACAGATGCCACTTTTCTGGTTGAACATCTTTTGGGAGATCGGCCCACATCCAGACAGATTTGGGAAGCTGTCCCACTGATGAATGGTTCTCACTGTCAGGAAATTTCCCCTTTTTTCCAGGTTGCTTCTCTCCTGGATTAGTTTCCATCTTTTGTTCCTTGTCCTGCCTTCTGGT
>JANHFN010002177.1:46424-58194 GCA_032468175.1 Toxicocalamus goodenoughensis | reverse complement strand
GATGCACCTCAAGGGCAACCCCATGTAGAGAGAGTTGCAGTAATCCAGCCGGGATGTGACGAGAGCATGGGTGATTGAAGTCATCCAGGCTTAAAGTTACCAAGGTTGGAGACCCTGGACTAGGAGCAACTGACACTACAATGTGCTATTGCTCATAAGGGACTGTCCTACTCAAATATTCAGAGCTGAATGCAGGTAGTCCTCAGCTAACAATCACAATTAGAAACTAGAATTCCTGTTGTTAAGCAAGGAGGTTGTTAAGTGAATCATGCCCGATTTTATGACCCTTTGCTAACTGAATCACTGCCGTTTTTAAGGGAATCGTGAAGTCATGATTCGTTTCACCCATTGACTTCTCTTGTTGAAAGCCAGTTTAGAAAGCCACAAATGACAATCACATCAACCTGGGATATTGCAACATATTAGTTGCCAAGCACCTGAATTTTGATCACGTGACCATGGGGATTTGTAAATCACTTTTTTCAGTGCCCTTGTAACTTTGAATGGCTTTAATCTTTCTCCTTTTCTTTTTCCCATTTCTAAGGGTGTTTTAATCCTTTAGCGCCTTCTTTTATAAACCAATCAAGTTGTTATACTTTCTTAAATTATTGATTTCTCTTTTGCATTTCCATTTTAACTGCCACCTCTACTTGTGATCTACAATATCTTTGTTTTCTAGTAACTCTGCATATACTTGTTTCATCTCTTCATTCTGATTGTCTTTCAAAGCATTTCCTCTGACATTTTTCCTTTTTTTTCCTTTTGTAAATAATACATTTGTATAAGTAAACATTATTTCTTCCATTGTAGCTACATGACCAAAAAACAGAGAACCTTGTAATGTGCACCGCAAGAAATAATATTCATTTCTGCCTTGTCTTGTCTTACTGAATATTGCTGGAAAACTGAGACCAAGTCTCTGACCCCATTCTTCAGGCATGTATTGAAATGACTCAAATTCCACAACGTTATCTATGATTTTGCACAATTCAATGCTTACTATCCAATTCAATGTAAAAGGTGGAGGGTTTTTTCCTGCCTTGAGTTCCCTCTAGTATCTAATTTCTGAAATAATGAAGACTCAAATCTCTGTTGTTAGTTTGATAGACCAAACAAAAAGGTATTCCCGTGAAGGTATTATTATTTTAGCTTCCTTCAAAACTTTTAGCAAAATTCCCAAGATTTCAAAATTTCTGGTCCTTTTATATCTTTCTTAAATTAAAATCTTATTTAGCTTTTTGCCATCTATTTCTATTTCTTAGTTCTTCAACTTGTAGCGAGTTTCTGTTTTGTACAAGAATGAAGGCAAACTCACAAGTTGGCTTTTCAAAGTTGTCCTTTTGAAGATCTCTAAAATCCTTTTTTTATAATTAAATAGACAGTTTCCAAAAGTGATTAGAAGGTAAATTTAGCAAACTCAGTGTCCTTTAAAGGGCTCCATCATCACTGAGAGCATGATGATTCACTTTGTTTCCTAGTTCTCAAACCTGTGAGAAAGTGCTGTCCCACATTTCCTCATGAGGAGCTGCCATTCAGAGCAGAAACCAGTGATTTCCATCCTCTCCCCAGCTAGAGAGGTTCCATGGGACTTCATCTTTAACATCATTGAAGACATGCTAGATCAGGAGTATCAAACTCACGTCGTTACAGTGTCATCATATGACATATTGTCACTTTTCCTCTTTTGCTAAACCAGGCGTGGGCATGGCCAGCATGTGACACATGTTTGACAGCCCTATGCTAGATAATCTTATTGAGAAGAACATAATGTAAACCAAAGGTGCTACTGGGTTTCCTGATCTAAACACACACCAGTTTTTAATCTGCCATGCCCTTGGTGTCCGTTAGGGCTAATGAAAAGCTCAGTTGAACTAATTGGTATTCTTGTTCCTGAGTTTTGATGGTGCATACATTAAGAAGACATTATATTGGAAATATCCAGGAGCTGCCCATGGAAAAAGCTCTGATCACACCCACCAATGGCATACATATCCAGGAAATGTCCCCGAAAGAAATATGGTCCTTGGAGCAAATAAAAGTGCAGCCTTGAATATGCCAAAGAAAACCAGGCATTCATTTTAATTACTCTGGCATTTCAACAGGATGTTGTTGCCGGTGAGCAGATGGTAATAAATGTCTTCCAAAGGACAATCTGGTTGTCTGCCCAATAACATAAGTGAAAAAAATATATATGAAGAATTGCTCCGGGGACAATTCTTTTTCCAAATGCATTTATGGGATGACAAGCTTCTTCCTCGATTGCTCGATTATCAAAACTGAGATGGGAAATGTCTGGCTCTTTGTAGGCAGCTTGTAAATGTATATATTAAAGTGCACTTGAAAGATAAGTGCTTGAGATTCCTGGATTGAGTTTGATAAGCGCATCAATTCCACTCTCTAAGGACGCCCAATGGAACCAGGTTGCCAGCTCTTAGGAAGGGATAGGGCATCTTATAGATGGAACCTTGGAGCAAAGCTGATGGGAAATGAACACAAATGACTTACAACCATTCTGTCAGCATTCCAAGTAATGCACCCATGGAAAACAGGACTCTGAGACAGGCAACTCTCTCAAGGAACAATTTATTGGATACATCATATTAGCTGATTCTAAAAGTTCCCGCGGCTTTCGTCTAATTAAAAGTAAAAGTTTCCCCTTTCCCACAAGTCACTGGTCATACTGTCCAATCCAATTGCTGGCTGGTTGCTTGGCTACTTCACTCCTCTCCTGACCAGCCAACTGTCAGAATGTCCTTGGTTCCCACAGGAAAACTTTCTTGTTTTGGCTACAAAACCCCACCTAGCTATTTCCCCCTTTCCTGGCTCTTCTTCTGCTTTGCGACAATCCTGAAGCCTTCAAGATAACCTCAGCCAGGTTTACTTTAGGATTGACAGTATGAGCAGTGGACAAGCATACGCAGGCAGGTCCATTGCCTTTTTCACCATTGCAGTGCAGCACCCAGGATCCACTTTGATAACAGAGGTGGGTAATTTAACAAACGGTTCACTGAACCAATGCAAACCTGCTGAATCCCACCACTGACTTTGCCAGTCCTCTCCATTGCAATATCTACTGTATGGCAGCATTCCAAGTAATGCACCGATAGAAAGCAGAACTGTGAGGCAGGCAGATTACTCAAAGAACAATTTTATTGGATACATCATATTGGCACAACTGATAAAAGCCGACTCTGAGATTTCCTGCAGCTTTCACCTTATTAAAAGTAAAAGTTTTCCCCTTTCCCCCAAATTACTGGTCACACTGTCCAATCAATCTTCTGGCTGGTTGCTTGGTTACTTCACTCCTCCTCTGGCCAGCCACCTGTGAGAATTGCCCTTAGTTCCCACAGGAAAATTTTTATTGTTTGGCTACAAGGCCCTTCTAGTTATTTTCCCCCTCCCTCTGTTGTGTGGCAACAAATGTCTCACTTAGCAAACGTGGTCTTAAGTTGAGGATTACCTGTAATGTGTGATTTGGACTGAATCAGGCCAAGGGAATACTGCAGACCTCACTGCTGAAACATCGGGCCACATTTTTAAACATTCATGAAACTTTCTCTGTCTGTAACATTCCTGTTTGTCCTGATAAACAGTTCTGGGGGACTTGAAAGCTTACACACTCTTTTTTCCCATTTATTTATTGGGTCTAATAACTATAAATACTTTGGTTCTCATATCCGTTGATATTATCTATTTTTTTCCTTATGGACCATACAACTGTAATTGCTTTTGTATTTTAAAAGAGAACATTGGCAGGCCATTATCTATAAATAGACGGAGCCAGGTAAATTTAAGTAGGCCAAACCCATAGAAGATATATAGGTGGGGACTATAAAAGCACAAACTAGAAAATCATACTGTAATCTAGCAACCTGAACAACCTAAGCAATTCTTTGGAAGGGGGGTTAATATTTTGTAGGGGGAGGAGAATAGGCAAGTTAACCACGATTAGCCTGTTATATATAAAAACATTTGATTTGCATCAAATGAACTAACAAAGTTGGTGTTGACCCAGAATTGCTTACAAGGCTTAGAAGAAGTCACAACCAGCTGGTTATGGGCTTTTGGTGCAGGGTTGACTTCTGTTGCTTTTAAACTTAAAATAAAAGGAACTGTTAGAAGGAAAGAGAGTTAATTAAATTGAGTCAGAATAATTGTCATCCACAAAGCTCTTAAGCTATTCTCAAGTCCCAAGAAAGCAATCAGAGGCCAAATCCTTGCTTATAACTCCTGCCAGAAACTTGCAGTTAGCTGGCTAAAAAATATTCATTGTAACCTGCTGATATTGTAACGGGGCTGATTGTGTCCTTACCCTGAGCAAGTGGCAGAGTTCCTTCCTTGCACCACAAGAATATTTTGGCTGCAATTTAACTCCTATTCCATTCTGCTTTTAAATTAGGATTTAATGGAAGGGGGGAAATAATAGAATGGAATTAATTAATGGGATAAAAGTAAAGCCCCCTTCAAATTGATCTGGATTCCTGATGGCTGCATCCATGCCATTTTTCCTGGCATATTCAGGACGGGTTTACCCTTGTTTCTTTCTGAGAGTTCCTTTTTTAACTTCCCAGGTCAGTAGCTCTGAAATTCCTCAGGGTTCCACTATCCAAATATTAATCAGAGCTGTCCCCACTTGGCATCCAATCTCAGCCAAGGCGAGTAAAGTTCTGCAACCTGCTGAGGTGTTTTTTGTTTTTTTAATAAAATGCTTCTTGGAAAAGTGCATGCTGATGAAGATGGCAATAATAGCGTCAGGTTTCCACCCTGGGGAAGAAGAAACAAAAAGCAATTTACCTTGACTGCTTTTGGGCTATTTTCCTCCTGCAGCCAAGGAAGCTCATTTGCTGGCAGAAGCTGGGCACTGCAGTGAGGGGGCGGGGGAGGGGTTGCTGAGGAATGAATCCCACAGAGAGATGGAGTCTGTTTCTGCCCTAGACCAGGGGTCTCCAACCTTAGCAACTTTAAGCCTGGTGGATTTCAACTCCCAGAATTCCCCAGCCAGCAAAGCTTCTGGGAATTTTGGGAGTTGAAGTCTTCCAGACTTAAAGTTGCCAAGGTTGGAGACCCCTGCCCTAGACAGCTCTGGCCAGGAGCTACTAAGCCAACCCAGATGCCCTGATGTTCTGGGATTCCCAGCCTTTTCCCTTCCTCCAGAATTCCTTTCTCCATCCCCACTTGCCAAAGGAAGAACAGGATATATCCTTACTTTGTATAGGATTGGTGTCTATGGAGATTCTCAATCATCCACGTCATGGTTGTTCCAAAACTGCTTTTTCCCTACCCAAAAGGCAACTGGACTTTCTTGGTTTTTGTTTTGCTTTGAAAATGTTTCAAGAACTTTGGGAACAATTGTATAGATCCCAAAAAAAATCCTCCAAACGATCCAAAATAAATAAATAAAAATGTCAAATAGTTACTACATCATTCCTACTCCCAGGTTTCCCAACCGATCATGAAAGATCCCTGCTCCTCTGCCTTTCAAAAAGGTAGGCATGCAGAAATCCACAGTGACCTACCTACTGATTTCTCAGGTTAGTTTCAAGCTGGTTGCCGAGGTATCTCTGTCCCACTTAATCCCCCCCCCAATTGGGAAATGTTGAGGCTGGAGATGGAAGATGGAAGCAGCAACATTTAGACCTCAAGATGTTGCTGGAAGTAGCAGCATTTCTGGGATATTTCTTGTCTCTTCAGTAGATGTCATAAATATCTCTCAGAGGTTCTTCTGCTACTCAAGCCCTGGTCATGGTTGGGTAATTGCAATGCACTCCAAATGGGGCTCCCCTTGAAGACTACTCAGATGATGTCCAATAATCTGACTTTGGTGTCATGCTTCTGATGTTTCTTATCGATTTTGTGGCCCCGTTTTGTTATTTTGCTGTTAATATCAGGTGCAAAAGGATCAGGACCATATATTAAATTGCAAGTCAAAAGATTTATTCCTCAAGTATATACACAACAATCTAGTCAACTAAAATTCAGTGCTAAATTGGCACCAGAGAAGAGTCAATGGAATTCAATAAAGGTTGGACTTACTGTTTGTGGCAACGTAACGACTCTAAGCTGATGGCAGACTTAACTCCATCCCTCAGCCTCTGCCTGCCCTTCTCCTACAGTTTATGAGATTATTTTAGTCTGAGCCATCTCCAGAGTCCCCTGAAGTTGGGCAACCAAGAGATATAAATAAATAAATAAATGTCCCTCACCAATTAGCTGTAGGGTTGGATAAAAAGGCAGTCTGCACAGAAAGATATTGCCTTCCTACATTTTCATGGAGATTTTGTTCACCACACTATAAAAAAGATGTTGACACTCTAAAAAGAGTGCAGGGAAGAGCAACCAAGATGATTAGGGGACTGGAGGCTAAAACATACGACGAGCGGTTGCAGGAACTGGCCATGCCTAGTCTAGTGAAGAGAAGGTCCAGGGGAGACAGGACAGCAGTGTGCCAATATTTGAGGGGCTGCCACAGAGAGGAGGAAGGGGTCAACTTGTTTTTCAAAGCACCTGAAGGCCAGACAAGGAATAATGAATGGAAACTGATCAAGGAGAGATTCAACCTGGGAATAAGGAGGAATTTTCCTGACAGTGAGAACAATCAACCCATGGAACAGAAGTTGCCTTCGGAAGTTGTGGGAGCTTCATCATTAGAAGTTTTCAAGAAGAGATGGGTCAGAAATGGTGTAGGGTCTCCTGCTTGGGCAGGGGGTTAGACTAGATGACCTACAAGGTCCCTTCCAACTCTGATCATCTGCTATCCGTTATTTCACCTTGAGAGAAACAATTCCTGGGTTCCATCTGAGAAAGTCTTCCCAGTTTCAGTGGACCATCACTAACGGCCTTGGGAATCCCCTCAACAGATGGCCGGTTACCTATGGATTAGTGCCAAGCCCATTGCTTATGCTCAGAGTCTCCTCTTTTGACCCTTGAGGGGGGTTAGACTAGATGACCTACAAGATCCCTTCCAACTCTGTTAATCTGTAGCAGACAAAGTTTAAAAGGGGTTGCAATCAGTCAATCACTAGGTACTTCAGTTGTACTGTTTCTCAAACTATATACTCTGTTTTGTGTTCTTACGTTAATTTGAGATGATGCTAAATATGTAAAGAGTTCCTTCCTCTTTTTTCAAAGTTCCTATATGTTAGGTTCTGATTTAGTATTCACTGAAAATCAATGGAACTTTAGTGAGTCATGATTAATTTGCCACACTGGTTTCAATGCATGATTTGCCATAAGCATGATCCTGACTCAAACCCTATGATTCAATTGGTCCCAAGTTTCACAACTGGGGAGAAATAATTCATATTTTTAAACCTAACAGGTACAAATCTAATTTTGATAGTATTTCTCAGGCAAGACTAATAGGGGGAAGGAACTTCAGAAGAGTTATCTGGACTGTAGTTCAGCCACCTAATCAGAAATCTTTTGTAAAATCAGAAAGGTAAACCAACACAGACTTTGATAGATGTTTTGGGGATTATTGTCAATATGTTTTTTTATGTTTTGCGCTATTCTTACTATTATCCTGATTTGTCAAATCAGGGGGCAAGTATAGGTAGTTTTCGACTTGCAACCATCATTGAGCGCAAAATTTCTGTTGCTAAGTGAGACATTTAAGTGAGTTTTACCCCATTTTACGACCTTTCTTGCCACCATTGTTAAGTGAATCACTGTGAGGGTTAAGTTAGTAACCCAGTTGTTAAGGGAATCTGGCTTCCCCACTAACTTCGCTTGTCAGAGACACTTGGACCCTGCAAACAATCATAAAGATAAGTCAATTGCCAAGCCTCTGATTTTTAATCCCATGACTATGGGGATGCTGCAACAATTGTAAGTGTGAAAAACAGTCACAACTCATTTTTTTCCAGTGTTGTTGTAACTTTGAAGGGTCACTAAATGAATGGCTGTAAAACCAGGACTACCTGTATCCCTGCAAGCATTGGCCAGTAAATCTGTATTGTTCATTAGTTATGGCTTCTTTATTTCCCCCATACAATTCAAAGTATTTATGGAGCCATGGTTTGCTGCAACGTGCTTTACTGAATTGGCTGGGTATGCACAACCTGCTACACCAGGGGTGTCAAACTTGATTGCATTGAAGGCAACATCAGGGTTGTGTTTTGACCTCGGGGTGGTGGTGGTGAAAGGGTGTCTAAGTGTGGCTGGGGTGGGCGTGACCAGCTCCATGCCACTCGTGTCAGGGGTATCTGTGGTGACCCTGGGTGGGCCTGGGGTAGTGGTGGGATTCAATTTTTTTTACTAGCAGTTCTGTGGGCGTGGCTTGGTAGGCGTGGCAGGGGAAAGATACTGTAAAATCTCCAGTCAGTATTTACTGATTCTCTGAATTACTCAAAACTTCCGCTATTGGTTCTCCAGAACTGGTCAGAACCTGCTGAATACCACCTCTGGCCTGGAGGGAATCCTCCTGCAGCCCTTGCCAGTGAAAATGAAGCCCGGGAGGCATCGTGGGCTGGTCCTTCACTATTTCCAGGGTGGCCCCACGGGCCAGATCTAAGCACCCTGCAAGCTGGATCTGGCCCACAGGCCTTGAGTTTGACACCCCTGTGCTACACTGCAGAGCAGGGGTCCCCAAACTTGGCAAGTTTAAGGCTTGTGGACTTCAACTCCCAGGATTCCTGAGCTAACATGACCTGAGGAGGAATTCTGGGAGTTTGAAGTCCACAAGTCTTAAAGTTACCAAGTTTGCAGACCTCTGCTGTAGACCACAGATTGCAAACTGCAACAGCTAGTCACACACAGCTGTCAAAACTAAATCATCCAGATTAAGACATAAAATGGATCTACCATCACCCAGTCAACATGCTTGCTCTTAACTGAGATCACCAGAGTATTTGCCTGAGGACCTTTTAAGGCTATTACTGCTACAGCTTTGTAATTCTTTAATTGATCTTGATGGGTTAGCTGCCTTCTGCTGATAAATAAATTCAATAAACCTTAACCTTAAATAATATAATGGCTGTTTCTTTCTTTAAAAAAAAACACTTGTAACATTCTAAAGCTGTGTCCAAGCACCTTTGATTTCCAGATGTGTTTCACTCACCACAAAATAGCAAATCTTGAATGTCCTTAGCGGATGAAAGGCATTCTATACATTTTTTATTGATTTTCTATGCATTTTCTTAACAAGTGGGGTAACGCATAGAAGTTGTAGATTTACCCTATACTTGTGATGGCAAATCTATGACACGCGTGCCAGAAGTGGCACGCACAGCCACTTCTGTCAGCACACAAGAGGTCACTTGGAAGAGCCCCAGGTGCCTTTTCAATTTCAGGTCTGAACTGAAGAAGCTTCTTAATGAGAAGCGAAATGTCTTCAAGTAGACTTCTCCATTAAACTAGCATCAGAAGTAACCAGTGTTCTTGTTCCTACAGAATCTAATCAATCCATTCATGTCACCAGATATTTTGTGGTAATAAGTTACCCAACTGAATTCATGTTATGACCCAAAACTACTTTTGATCTGGTCACTCATGGGATGTCTCAGAATTCTAGAATGATATCCCTTTCTCCAATTGCCAATTACAACTCAGCCTTTCTTTTGCCTTGGCTGTACAAATGGTACAGTAGATGCTATTTTGTTCCTTTGCAGCTAAGGCAGCACCAGCTCACACACAAGGAGGAAATGCAAGTAGTGGCTGTGGAAAAATCCAAGAATTGCAGAAGTGCAAAAGTTTTGCTGGAAACAACAATTCTAATTGGGAATTTCCTAAACAACTCAC
Organism: Toxicocalamus goodenoughensis; assembly: GCA_032468175.1. Classification (NCBI taxonomy): domain Eukaryota; kingdom Metazoa; phylum Chordata; class Lepidosauria; order Squamata; family Elapidae; genus Toxicocalamus; species Toxicocalamus goodenoughensis. The sequence continues at coordinate 48,456 of JANHFN010002177.1, read as the reverse complement.
CAGAGACTAAATGAATGCAGCTTCCCTAAGAATTAGAATCACTTCAATATTTCTGAAACTGGATATGATAATTGCCCCAACTGGGGATATCAGTAGAAATTGTAGGTATAAATCTGCCAATGGCAGCAAAGATAATTTAACATAGGAAACAATAAAAACTCAACATCATCCAATAATGTTCAACAGTAAAAATCTCACCAATTCATCCAAAGACCCAAATCTTTTATGTAACTCTAATATATTCTGAGACAAAGAATCAAAATTACAGATTTCCAGAAAATTTCCATTCTAAAATTTTAAGATCAAGGTAACAGTGATAGAGTGTACATTTATCTGTAACTTTTTGAATCCAAGTGTCCAATTAACTAAATTATTGGGGAGTATTACCAGTAAATATTCTCTAGGAAAGAAAAGATATACTAACTCTGGGGAGTCTTGTAGACTTCAACTCCCAGAATTCCCCATCCATCCATCCATCCATCCATCCATCTATCCATCCATCCATGCTGCCTGGGGAATTCTGGGAGTTGAAGTCCACAAATCTGAAATTTGCCAAGATTGGACACCCCTGTACTAAGTGAAGACATCCAAAAAATCTATACAGGTTATAAAAGGTATGTTTTTTCCTAAGGTCCATATAAATCAAAGGATAGTTCCAGTGCTAGAAATAATATCAATAAGGCTGAAAATTTTATAAAGAGAATGTTAAGTATTATTGACTGTATGCTGGAAAAAGAGAGTAAAATACAGGTAACAGAATAACAGGCTTTAGAAGGGATCTTGGAAGGTATTCTAATCCAACCTCACACTCAGTTAGGAAACCTTATATTTCAAACAAATGGTTGTCCAATCTCTTCTTAAAAGCTTTGCACAACTTCTGTGCAAAGTTGTTCCACTGATTAATTGTTCTCACTGTTAGGAAATTCCTCCTTAGTTCTAAGTTGCTTCTCTCCTTGATTAGTTTCCATCCATTGCTCCTTGTCCTGCCTTCTTGTGCTTTTGGAGAATAGGTTGACCCTCACTTCTTTGTGGCAGCCCCTCAAATATTGGAACATTATAGTGATATAAATATTGGGACAATCCATTTCCAGTGAGGACACAGTATGTCTTGTAGAGGTAGGAGATGACCAGACTGAGCCCAAAGGAGGGGTCAAATGCATCATAACAGTAACAGAGTTGAGATCGTAGCTGTTATCTACTCCATCCCCTGCTCACACAGGAGAGACATATACTATTTCTGACAAATGGCTGTCTTCAGAGCATCACTAAACTGAAATTATGGAGTCTGTGGAGATTCTCAATCATCCAGGTCATGGTTATCTCAAAGGGGCTTCCAAACGTTTTGCTTCTCATCCAGTTGAAAATATGGAGGTGTGGGTGAAACGTAGGAGTGGGAAAAAAAAGGCCTCTGAGGTAAGGATAATATACAGAAAGGGAGGAAAGGATCAGGAGGAGGAGGAGAAGGGGGCCCACCCTGCTAATTGAAAGAAGATCCTGATGTCACTCATGACGTTAGCTCGTCTGTCATTCTGGCCCCGACACCGATCCGGCTTTAATAGGGATCTAAACAAATTCTTCCCATCTCTGGAGAGGCCCCCCCAGATGAAGGGCTGGGAGGGGATGTTGTCATTTTGGGGGCTGGTGAAGACAGGGGCATAAACAACTGGAGTGACCCCCTGGGCTGAACACAGCTGGGGTCTCCCCTCGAAAGAGGGCTGGCTATATATATTTTGTTTCTTTGTGAAACTGAGAAGGGAGGTTGTTTCCCCAACAGCTTGCTCCTGTCTCTTTGGGAATGACAGCTCCCTCCACCAGAGAACCTTGGAGGCTGGAAATCTGAAGAATCTCATTTTTTGCCTTGTTCTATCTCCATCTGTCCTTTATTTGATGTCTCCTAATGGGAAAGGAGACAAGAAAGGGGAGGCGGTTGGGTTAATAAGTGTGGCAGAGATTGGAGAGAGAGAGAGAGAGAGAGAGAGAGAGAGAGAGAGAGAGAGAGAGAGAGAGACACCAGTGTAACCTCCAGGGATGG
>JANHFN010002177.1:20395-37179 GCA_032468175.1 Toxicocalamus goodenoughensis | reverse complement strand
CTCTCTCTCTCTCTCTCTCTCTCTCTCTCTCTCTCTCTCTCTCTCTCTCTCTCTCTCTCTCTCTCTCTCTCTCGTAGTCTTCTGGCTCCTGGCTGAATCCCCTCGAGGGCCTGTGGTTTCATTTAAGGAAAGCTGTTGATAATCAGCTGAATTGGGTTTTAATGGGGTTCGTGCCGTTAGGAGAGGAATCAAATCAGTGCCTAATTGTCATGCAGAAGACACCAGATCCAAGGAATTCGGGAGGGGAGGGTGCGTTTGTGGTGGTACACAAAGGCATGAACAACCTGTCTGGGCAAACAGCAACCTGTCTCTGTAATGCAGGAGGCTTAGTAGGAGCCAAATGGGACAAACCCAGAAAAACTGCCCTTCAGACACACAGCAGCCCAGCTGGTTTACTAGGATCAAATCTGTAGATTACACCTAGTTACTGATAGCTCAAAGTGATAGATTTTCCTGGCTGGGCTGGGAAGGAAACCTGCTTTTCCTGCTGTGATATTCAGCTATTCAAAAGCCTCTCGAGCTGCAAGGAAAGGAAAGCAGGAAATCTCTCTGGATTGATTCATTTGTTAACCTGAAACCTCTGCAAGAAAGCAAGGGGGCTTTGCACCTTCCCCGATCTGAAGCTACACAGGTAGTCCTCGACTTACAACAGTTCGTTTAGTGGCTAGTGGCATGGGGGAAAAAGTGACCGTTTCACACTTATGACCCCAGCAGTATTAAAATTCAGGGGCTTGGCAACGGACTCATGCTTACGATGGCTGCAGGGTCTCCTTTTGCGACCTTCTGACAAGCAAAGTCAACGGGAAAGCGAAATTCACTTAATCACCGTCTTACTGACTTTAACAGCTGCAGTGATTCACTTCACAACTGTGTCAAGTAAGGTCATAAAGTGGGGCAAAACTCACTTAACGAACGCTAAACTCACTCAGCAACAGAAATGTTGGGGTCAGTTGTGGTCATAAGTTGAGGAGTTCCTTATTTAGAAGGGAATTAAAACACAGACCCTGTTGATTTGAAACAATATCTTTTCAAAGGTTTGGTGGAATTTGGGATTTTTTAAAAAACAACAACTCCATTTGACAGACGCCTAAGGAAACACCAATTCTTGTTGGGTTTTTTTAAAATGGGATAAACGTAGAGAGGCAATTGATCTGCATTTTTAAGTGAACTTTATCATTTGGACAACCACTTGTCTGAAATGGTACAGGGTCTCGTGATTGAGCAGGTGGGTTAGACTAGAAGACCTCCAAGGTCCCTTTTAATTTTCAATTCAAGGTTCCACGTTCTCTGTTCATTTGCACTTTTCAGGCTAGACTATAGGAATTGAGTTCCTCTCAGTTGCTCCCTTCTCTGAAATCTGCACTCAAAAAGGGGGAAACGGCTGTAGAGAGAAAATTTCGTATATAACAGAATAGCAGAAGAGTTGGAAGGGGCCTTGGAGGTCTTCTAGTCCAACCCCCTGCTTAGGCAGGAAACCCTACACCACTTCAAGCAAATGGTTATCCAATCTCTTCTTAAAAACTTCCAGTGTTGGAGCATTTACAACTTCTGGAGGCAAGTTGTTCCACTGATGAATTGTTTTGACTGTAATCTCCTTGATTAGTTTCCATCCATTCCTTCTTATTCTGCCTTCAGGTGCTTTGGAGAATAGCTTGACTCCCCTCTTCTTTGGGGCAGCCCCTCAAATATTAGAACACTGCTATCATGTCACCCCTAGTCCTTCTTTTCATTCCAGCAATTCCAGCAACCGTTCTTTATATATATTTTAGCCTCCAGTCCCCTAATCATTTTTGTTGCTCTTCTCTGCACATACATAAAGACCTGCCTATGTTTCCCCTCCTCTATTTTTTTTTGCTTTTTTAAATTGAAGAATGTAGAAATTTGGAAAGGCCAGACTAATGGACTGTCCAGGACAAGTGACACAGACTAAAATGACATGATTCATCTATTTTCAGTGGTTGTGCTGTGTGCATTTTTGTCTCAAAATATTTGGTTGTAGCTCCGGCAAACGACTTGTTCAAAGACGTATGAGCGGCAGAGGATTAAAAAACAGGGTGGTGGGGAAATAAAGAAGAACAAGATGTAATTTTGTGCACACGCAGACGCTGTTGGGAGTTTAAAAAAAATAACCCTTCGCATTGGAGTGGAAGAATTTCTGAGTAAACAGTAATAAACCTGAGTTCAGAGTCAACCGATGTGGCAAATTTTTCCAAAAGGTAGAAGGCATTTTGTTTCCAGATAAAAAGGATTTTGATTTGAGCTTTGTGAAGAGATGGTATTGTTAGAGGGAGCGACAGATTTTGCAGCTGGAGTGTTCCCTGGAGTGATTATCTTCTCCCTAAGCTGCTTTTTACTCTGTTTACATGATGACTTGGAGAATTAAATTGTGGTGAGACAGGGAGCTATCTTTGTTCAGGCCATCCTAGTCCATGGTTGATGCAGATGAACATTTTGAAGAGTGCAAATACAAAGGGGCGATTTGAAGGGAGGAATGCATTTTGAAATGGGCCCAAACATGGAGCTCTTAAAAGAAACTTTGCAAATGAATGGAATACTGATTGTTGTTCATTTATACATATACATACATATACAAGTGAAATACTACTCACGCATCATCACAAAATCTCCAGAACTGTAAAGCCTACAAACTTGAAAATTGGCACCTTGTTCCTCTTGGTTTCTAGGGGCTCACTAAGAAAGGATTTTTCGAAATGACCATCAGAGCATTAGTATTTCCTATATTATTATTATTATTATTAACACGCTCTGATGCTAAGGAGTTCTACTCCCCTCCCCACCTGAAAACAAATCTCTTCCAAATGCAAAACACAAGCAGAGGAGAGGAGGTTCAGTTTCAGTTTCAGTTTCACATCACCAAGCAGCTTGAGTACAGAACAGTTGAGCTAAACCTCTCCCAGGCTCCTTGCTTTGCTGTCTCCTTCTTGCTCACACAGCAAATACTGCTTCAGTTTCCAAACAGCCCTCAACTCTCTCCCACACTGACAGAACGCTAGCCAGATGAATACCGATGGATGCTGGTAAGCAGAGGCACAATTTTTTCCCTTATTTTTCTCCCCAAAAACTTGCCCGATCACATAGTTGTATAGCAAAGCATGGGTACCCTGCTAGTTTTTTTAAATAAAATTGAGTGTGACTTATTTAACAGGCTTAGCAATGGACACTCAGGTTCTAATTGTAGTCCTAAGCTGAGGACTACCTGTAATGCAGGAATCTTGAAATGTTGACTGTTGGAGACCTGGTGTAATTGCTGAGAAGAGAAACGGCTTTTTCCCTGATCTCCTTCTTCTTCCAAGGCTGAAGCACAACCTTCAGCTGGTCAGCCTGGATGCTGAGTTGTTAATTTTTGATGTTATTGTCGTTGTGGAAAGTGCTCCATCTTTTGAGTCGTGAACCCATCAAAGAACTATTTCCCACCCGAAAGGAAGATACACCGTCAGGTTTTGTGAGGTCTGATTTATGCATTCATCTGTTTCCCATTACTAGTTAGATTAATTGCACCATGCTCCTCGGTGACGAGAAGAGGGAGTTGGGAGAAACGAAAGAAAGGAGGAATAATACTTCAGGAGGTGTGATTTCAGGCTCTCTCAATATCGAGTGGGCATAAAAAGAATATGGACCCAGTTTTTAAGGGGATCTATTTATATTCTGAGGAGCTGCACCAGCAACATCCAGTTGTTGGGGTTTTGGGAAGCAGAGTTAGCTTTCTATCAGAAAAGTTTTTCAGTTTTTCAAAACTTTCCTTAGGAATTTTTTGGGCTGTTCAGAAGTTCTTATAAATGTAAACAGTCGCTTTCCAGGAAAATCTGAATTATTTGCAGCTGGAATAATCCTGAAGCTTTTTCTACAAATCGGTTCCAATTTTCAATCTGTCTGATGGAAAACAAGCAAGTGGAGAATATCTTTACCATAGTTAACGTCTCAATAAAAGAGCACACTCAAAGCAACACTTGAAAGAAATCTAGCAAAGAGAAGGACCAGGGGTGACCTGGTAGCAGCGATCAATATTTGAGGGGCTGCTCCAGAGATGAGGAAGGGGGTCAAGCAATTTTCCAAGGCACCCAAAGGCCAGACAAGGAATAATAGATGGAAACTGAACAAGGAGAGATTCAACCTGGAAAAAAAGAGGAATTTTCTGACAGTGAGAACAGTCAACCAATGGAACAGAAGTTGCCTTCAGAAGTTATGGGATCTTTGTCACTTGAGACTTTGAAGAAGAGATTAGACTGCCATCTGTCAGAAATGGTGTAGGGTCTTCTGTTTGGGAATGGGGTTGGACTAGATGACCACAAGGTCCCTTCCAACTGTCTTATTTTTTTTTTATCTGAAAGCAATCATAAAGCTTAAATTAAGAAATCAGAAGTCTCTTTTGCTAGGAACGAAAACCTGAAGAAAGTTGACAGATAATTCACGACTTACGATCGGGACCAGAATTTCCATGGCTATTGGTGGCTGTTGATTAAATCCTGCCCAATTTTTGGCATGGTTGTTAAGTGAATCACCACAGTTGTTAAGTGGATCAAGCAGTCGGGAAGTGAATCCGGCTTCTCCCATTGACATTGATTGTTGAAAGCCAGTTGAGAAAGCCATAAATTGTGATCACAGTAACTTAGGATGCTGCCCTTTCCAGGCACCTGAATTTTGACCTTGGGATGCCCTGACAGTCATAAGTGCGAGGAACAGTCATAAATCACTTTTTACAGAACCCTGGTAACTTCAAACAATTGCTAAAATGAATGCCAATAACTCGATGACTACCTGGTTTTTTTTTTTTGCAATCTTAAGTAAGGGAGAGACTGACTGGAGAACTCTCTGAATTAGCACGCTAATTAGAATATTGCTATCAATGGTTGAAAAAATAAATAAGTTAAAATTAAGTAGATGAATATATAGTGAAATAAGCCAAGATTGTTATAATGATAAAACATGTAAGGGACGATGGCTTATAAAGAAAATGTAATTACTGATATTTTAGTAAGGAATATATTTTAATTATAATTGCTAGCACAAGATATATGTACCCAGTCGACACGCTGTTTAAATGAAAGAAGGATTTGTTGTAATGTAAATACAAAATAAAATAATAATAATAATAATAAAAAGAATATTACTCAAATGCAGCACAAAGGCAGTGAGAACCTGGATGTCTTTCGCAGAGAAGAAACAATATTGATTCAGGCAAATGCTGTTTTGTTCCTGTTAAGTCCGTTTGGAACAAAATTTGCACAAAGTGCCCTGTACAGTCCTTCACGTTTTGAAGAGAAAAAGAGTTATTGTCCCCATTTTGAAAACTTGACCCAGAGAAACACGTGGCCACGAAAGGTCCCAAGTGCTCAGCTCTGGCCCTGCAGGAAAGTTGATGTTTCGCTGTGATGTGCTATCCATGATTAATGAAGGGAAAAGCCCTTGTAGATAAGCTATCAGAAGGGCAAATTGGGTAGCTACCCCCATCATACAAATTCTGCAGGAGAATGTAAACAAATCCAGGCGCCCTGGGATTTCTTTTTTCTCTCCGTGACAAAAACCAGGGATTCAGGTCCATTTCCAAATGGGTCCCTTGTCTCGTCCCATTAAAGTCTACTGCCAGCCGTGGTATGCTTCGGGGGCGGGGGCGGGGCAGAGTTGAAACATATGAAGAACGGTTGCGGTAATTGGGTATGGCTAGTCACGGTGGCTCAGTGGCTAAGACGCTGAGCTTGCCGATCAGAAAGGTCAGCAGTTCGAATCCCTAGCGCCGCGTCACGGAGGGAGCTCCCGTTCCTTGTTCCCAGCTTCTGCCAACCTAGCAGTTCGAAAGCACGTAAAAAAATGCAAGTAGAAAAATAGGGAGCCCTTTGGTGGGAAGGGAACAGCGTTCCGTGCGCCTTCATGGTTGAGTCATGTCAGCCACATGACCACGGAGACGTCTTCGGATAGCGCTGGCTCTTCGGCTTTGAAACAGAGATGAGCATTACCTCTTAGAGCCGGAAACAACTAGCAGGTTATGTGCAAGGGAAACCTTTACCTTTAGTCTAGAGAAGAGAAGGATTGTGGGGACAGGATAACAGTGTTCCAGTATTTGAGGGGCTGCCCCAAAGAAGAGGGAGTCAAGCTATTCTCCAAAGCACCAGAAGGCAGGACGAGAAACAAAGGATGGAAACTAATCAAGGAGAGAAGCAACCTGGAACTAAGGAGGAATTTCCTAAAAGTGAGACCCATTAATCAGCGGAATGACTTGCTGCTAGAAATTGTGGGTGCTTCATCACTGGAGGTTTTTAAGGAGAGACTGGGTGGCCACTTGTCTGAAATGGTATAGGATCTCCTGCCTGAGCAGGGGGGGGTTGGACTAGAGGACCTCCAAGGTCCCTTCCAGCTCTATTCTGATGGATTGATTAACTACAGTTTTTGCAGAATGCAATTTAATGCCTGTCCGTCTTGTTAGGGTAGCTAACACACAAGGTGATTTGAGCATGGTGGATTGTATTTGAAGTGGTGTCTGTTTTAAAATCAGTCATTTTTCTTTTTGTTAAAAAAAAATACTTGGCATGGGGAAGCCCCAAACAACTTCCTTATGTTGTCCTGAAAAATAACCGAATAACGGAGCTGTAAGGGACCTTGGAGGTCTTCTAGTCCAGCCCGCTGCTCAAGCAGGAGTTTCTGTATCATTTAAGACAAATGGATGTCCAATCTCTTCTTAAAAACCTCCAGAGATGGAGCATCCCCCAGTTTCTGGAGGCAGGCCATTCCACTGATTAATTGTCCTCACTGTCAGAAAATTTCTCCTTACTTCTAGGTTGGTTCTGTCTTTGAGTAGCTTCCATCTGCCACTTCCATCTGCAGAATAAGTCAATCCCCTCTTTTCTGGGACAGCCTCTCATGTGGCTATCATGTCCCCCCTAATGTTAGACTAGACATGCCTAGTTCATCATACAATGTACCCTACGGATGTTGTGGTTAGCTGGCAGCAGGTGCAGATGGCTGAGGAGAACGAGGACTCAGACGAGGGGCCAGGACCATCAGGGAGTGGACTGCTGCCTTCAGAGATTGGAGGCGATGGCAGCAACGATGAAGAGGTTCCCGAGGAGCCTGTGCCAAGCGCACGTGCACAAAGGATTGCTCGGAGGAAAGAACAATTACAGCAGCACAGGCGAGTCGAGAGTAAGACTGCAAGGCAATGGCCCCTCCCTCAAGAGGATAAAAGCCGGGTTTGAAAAAACATTCGCTGCAGAAAGCAAAGAAGCTCTGAAGCTCAACTTGTGGACATCTTAGTTTGTGAATCTTGTAAATTTGCTCTTACCTCTGGTTTTTTTGGCAGCCTTGACAAACAACTTGGCAAGGCTCTTTCTTGTCGGAGATAATTGTTGGAAAGCAGCCTTTTATCTGTAAAGGAACAGAATTGGGATTTAAACCTTGAAAGGTGGGGGCTGCTGCCTTTGTCTGTCTTTGCTCTCTGGGAACCCGGTTGGGTCAGAACAATGGATCCTTCATCATCTACGCTGCTTTTCTGAGATAGTGATGAAACCAGAGCAAGCAGCGTTTCTGTTTCACACCTGTCCAGGTAGCAGGCCTGGAAAATTTCACCACTCAATGCACGAGATGCAACTGGCTTGGGTGTGAGTTTGGTTCTGGGAGGAAGGACCTCTTGTTTGAAGAGCCTTGAAAGCCAGACGCAACTCCATTCCAAAAGAATAATAGCCAGGCTCACGAGAGTGTTTGCACGCCTGTTGAACGTGGAAACAGTTGCGATAGGATCAACAGTGTGTGTTTGTGCGCGCTTGTGTAAAGAGAAGGCGGGGCGGGCGAGGGAGGGTCTCCAGGGCTGCTGTTCACTTGGTGGTTCTCTTGTCAAATCCCGTTGGCTCCCTTTGCATCCCAAAGAGGAGATATGATGGAGCCGATGACAACCGAGCCAGGAGGCCAAATAAAATACCGGAATCAAAAAGCGCTGAAAGATGAGAACAGGTGAACTGTTAATAATAAAACCCCAGCTCCGTCTTGTCTGTGATGGGGACAATGGACGATGAAGAATGGGCGGCCTTTGCTTATCATCGAGCTGGAATTATAAATATATATGCATGTTTTATGCCCAGCTTTCCACTTGTTGCTTTTTTGTTTGATTGCTTTCCATGGAGTTGTAACCAGTCCTGGGACACAATGTCCAGGCTTCCTTCATCTTTCTCCTCCTCCTCCTCCTCCTCCTCCTTTTCCTTTTCCTGTTCCTCCTCTAGCTCTACTTTTTCTATTTTGAAAAAATTCTCCTTCTCCTCCTTCTCCTCCTTCTATTTCTCTTCCTCTTCCTCTTCCTCCTCCTCTCCTCTTCCTCCTCTCTACCTTCTCTTTCTCCTTCTCCTCTTGCTCTACTTTCTCCAATTTGAAAAAAAATCCTCCTCCTTTCTACTTCCTTTCTCCTTCCCTTTCTCTTTCTCCTTCTCTTTCCTCTCTACCCGTTCCACCTCTTTCTCTACTTTCTCTTTCTCCTCCATTTTGAAAAAAAAAACCCATTACTGTTCCTTTCTCCTGCCAATGGTTCATTGGAGATAATCTGGAAATCGTTACAAAAACTCCTCTCATCTCTGCTCTTTAACTAGAACAAAATAAGAGGCATGATCATTATTTAATTTTTCTCCCCAAATCAGAGTCTCTGTTACTGTAAATTACTCCAGTCCAAAAATGGGATGCAGCCAAACCTTATTTTCTACTTCTTCCTCAAGTTTTCCTAACATGACACTGTTACTAGTACCCAAGGCACAGTTTTACATCTTGCATAAGACACAGATTTAATTTGGATATGCAATCCACAAGTAATTGCATTAAACATTGCACCTATGTAGCCAACAAGATGGGCTTGCAAGTACACGAAGCTGCAGGAGAAATCATTGCAGTGAATCTAACCATGGTTCACGTGTTTTGCTCATGTTTCTGTGCCATCACCGGTCTTCTGGAAAAATCTCCACTCCCCCCATATAATAGAACCCAAGTTTCCCTGCTTTTAGAAAAGCTTAAGGTTATTTTTGAGCTAACATTGATCTTAACCTCGTAGTAAGATGGGCAGCAAATAAATTTAAGAAAATAAAATCTTTGGGGCACATTGCTTGCGTTGGGAAGTCTAATAAACACGAGGTGAATGAGATTACACAGATTAACAGAATTGGAAGGGACCTTGTAGGTCATCTAGTCCAACCCCCACCCCCCAAGCAGACCCTACACCATTTTTGACAGATGGCAGTCCATGAATCACTGAAAGGCACCAACTAGCTTCTAAGCTAATCTCTTTTAAGCCTGTTGTGTTAGTGTAGCTGTTGAGGCACATACCAAGAGTTGTGTTATTTATAATCCAGGATCAATCTGTTGATAAACCTGTGATAACTAAGTGTGGCATCTGCTAAAGGCCAGGCATGTTACTGATAACCAAAAAATTTGAACCCAGCGAGACAGAATGGTCGTCTCATAGTTGTTGATATCTGCAAAGTAAATCTTGCTCTTTTACAAAGCATGACTAAAATTCCCTTCCTTCACCACAACCCCTTTTCAACTGTTCAACAGAGTTGGAAGGGACCTTGGAGGTCTTCTAGACCACCCTTTGCTCAAGCAGGAGAGCCTATACCATGCCAGACTTTTCGCCTTGTGGGCCCCAAGTTTTCAAACTTTGATATATCGTACCATTTTTTTAAGTAACACCCAACTCTCCTTTATTTGTATTAAAGCAATTGGGTTCACTTGTTTTAATATTGTAACAAACAATAAAGGTAAACAAGCATTCGATAATATGCCACAATAACTTTTCAAACACTGGACATAGCTCCAGACTCTGTCCTATTCACACACCCCCATCCTGTCTGGTTTCCCCCAGACTGAGCCCCACTTTTAAATCTTTGCCTATAAACTCAAGGAAGCCCCTCTGTTCTCAGACATCTGGGTGGTAATATCTGGATTTGTGGTAATAGACATTTATCATCTCTTATATGCTTTGATTGGTATTTATTTTGCTTTAAAAATTTAGTCCCCGTGATAGAATGACAGATTAACAGTCCCCAAACCCACTCATCTGTTTACTCCTCATTTCGGCAGGTTTCATAGAAAAATATTTCAGTTTTGGAAGGTCTTGAGTAGCAATGCAGCAAAGTTATAATTTACAGTGTCTGCGGAGCTTTAGGTTAGATTCCAACACAGAGGAGAAGGTGGAGCCGCAGATATTTCTTCTGCTCACATCCTGAACAAGCTCCGACAAGTCACAAAGTCCACTTGGACAACACACTCATTATTGTCACTGTTGTTGGGATTCTCTTCTCCTTCTACTCTACGCAACCAGCCCAAATGGAGAAGTCTGTCAAATGGAGAAATGTCTGTGGAGGTTCCCAATCATCCAGGTCACCATTGTCTCAAAGGTGCTTTTGCAAAAAGCAACTGGACTTTCTTGGTTTTCTTTTCTTGAAAACATTTCGCTTTTCATCCAAGAAGCTTCTTGGATGAAAAGTGAAATGTTTTCAAAGAAAACAACCAAGAAAGTCCAATTAGCTTCTGGAAAAGCATCCTTGAGACTATCAAATGGTGCTGCTCCTTCCCGTTTTTGCAGAGCTACCTCAAGACCTTGGCTGGAGATAGACAATCCACGCTGCCTTAGAACCATGCTAAAAACCTACATTTTTTTTCCTTCCAGGTTGATAACAATTTGTTTTGAAATCTCCTTTGGAAGATATGATTTGGCCATCAGTAGTGGTAGCATTCTCACTCTTACAATCAGCATTTTTACATTCAGAGAATCAGAGGTGGAAGGGACCTTATAGGTCATCTAGTCCAACCCCCCCACACAAGAGGAGACCCTACACCATTTCTGACAGATGGCAGTCCAGTCCCTTCTTGAAAGCCTCCAGGGATGAAGCTCCCACAACTTCTGAAGGCAACTTCTGTTCCATTAGTTGATTGTTCTCCCTGTCAGAAAATTCCTCCTTATTTCCAGGTTGAATCTCTCCTTGTTCATTTTCCATCCATTATTCCTTGTATGCTTCTAATGCTCGTTGAGGGACGTGGTGGCTTAGTGGCTAAGATGCTGAGCTTGTCAATCAGAAAGGTCAGCAATTCAGTGGTTCGAATCCCTAGCGCCGCATAATGGAGTGAACTCCCATTTACTTGGCCCAGCTTCTGACAACCTAGCAGTTCGAAAGCATGTAAAAAAATGCAAGTAGACAAATAGGGACCCCTTTGGTGGGAAGGGAGCAGCGTTCTGCGCGTTTTTGGCGTTTAGTCGTGCCGGCCGCATGACCATGGAGATGTCTTTGGACAGCGCTGGCTCTTTGGTTTTGTAATGGAGATGAGCACCGCCCCCTAGAGCCGGAAAATGACTAGTACATATTAAGTGCGAGGGGAACCTTTCACTTTAATGCTAGTTGTACTTTTAACCCACTATTTTGGGAGATAGGATGAATTCAGCTAGACCTCAACTTCGTTTAGTGACCGTTCAAAGTTACGTCACCGAAAAAAAGGGACTTATGATCATTTTTCACACTTTAACGGCTGTAGCACCTCTATGGTCACATGACCAAAATTCAGTCAGTTGGCAGCTGACTCACATTTATGACAGTTTCAGTGTCCCCCCCGACTTTCTGACCAGCGAAGTCAATGGGGAAGCCAGATTCACTTAAGAACCGTGTGACTAACTTCATTTAACAACTGGGTCAAGAAAGGTTGCAAAGTGAGGCAAAATTCACATAACAGATGCCTCACTAAACAACATACATTTTGGGCTCAATTGTGGGCACAAGTCAAGGACTACCTGCACAGGTAGACCTCGACTTACAACAGTTCGTTTAGCGACCGTTCAAAGTTGCCATGGCACTGAAAAAAAGAGACTTATGGCCACTTTTTCACACTTGCCCCTTGGTCTTGTGATCCAAAGTCAGACGATTAGCAACTGACTCATATTTATGACGGTTTGCAGTGTCCCGGGGTCACCCGATCCCCTTTTGCGACCTTCTGACGAGCAAAATCAAAGGGGAAGCCAGGTTCTCTTAACAACCATGCTACTAAGTGAACAACTGCAACAATCTGCTTAAGAACTGAGGCGAGGGAAGTCAAAAATTGGGACGGAGCTCACTTTGCAAATGTCAATTGCTTAGCGACATAAACGTGGGGCTCAGCTGTGGTTGGTAAGGCGAGGACCACTCTGAAGAATCCTAAATTCTCCCAGCAGCCCCTCAAAAGAGAGATTCTCATGGTTTGCAAACCAAGCCCAGTCCACGGGGATGTTTGGGAAGACAACGGAGGCTGGGAGCTGAGGAAGACAGAGGGGGACAAAGCAAGATTTACAGTGGCGACAAGGGATGAGTTGTTACAATCTCCCCTAATCCTCTTCCCGGAGAGAGCTGAAAGCTGTGGCGAATTGAGAAGAAGAAAAGAATTCAGCTGGATCAAAGGTCTAGTTTATATGTCACATTTCCCATCGGGGCCAATCCTAAAGTTACAGGATTGGACCATCCACAGTATGTGTTCCCCAGTGGCATTTATTCGGCCTGGTGGTGCCTCTGATCCCAGAATTAAGAAGAGTTAATTCTGGAATCAGAGTTAATACCCTGACGATTAGGAGACACCGATAGCATTTAACTTCCACAAATCCGTCAAAGCAAAAGCCTTAAAGCCACCTAGTTGCATCTTGGTTGTAGTGATAAGCCAAGGACTTTCTTTTTACTCCATCCCATCATTCATGTCAGCTTCTTTGCATGACCTGGAAAAGAGGGAGAAAGTTTCTCTGATCCACACTGTAACTTGGTTTCATTTTTTTAAATTATTTTTTTAATTTTAATTATGAAAATACAACAAAATACATCCAACTTAGCCTTGTTATACATATATACATTTTACTTCATTATTTATAATCTCCTTATTTAACATATTGGTTACTAATTAATCTAATCATAACTACTAAATTTTCGACCTTGTTTTCTGCTACATAACCATTGATAAAATTTATTCCATATTTTATAATATTTAGACTCTCCTTTGTCTTTTATTTCTAAAGTTAACCTATCCAATTGTGCACATGCCATAATTTTTCTTATTATTTCTGTTTCTGGAGGTATGATTTAATTTTTCCAATATTGTCCATATAATATTCTAGCCACCATCAATACATGTACTATTAGATACATTATTTCCTTCTTAAATTAAAATTAAATTAAATTAAAGTTGGTTTCATTTTGATGTGTTAGACTTATATGCCGGCCATCCCATCTAACTTGGTTCCCTTGGGTAAGCCATGAAATGGGTTCGATGGGTTTGTGCTTAACTTTGCCCCAAAAGCCAATGCAGACCTAGGCTGCATGAACAGAGGGATAGAATCAAGATCATGTGAAGTGTTAATACCACTTTATAAGGCCTCAGTAAGGTCACACTTGGAGTATTGCATCGACTTTTGGTCACCACATTATAAAAAATGACGTTGAGACTCTAGAAAGAGTGCAGAGAAGAGAAACAAAGATTATTAGGGGGCTAAAACATATGAAGAACAGTTGCAGGAACTGGATAGGTCTAGTTTAATGAAAAGAAGGACTAGGGTGACATGATAGCAGTGTTCTAATATTTGGGGGGCTACCACAAAGAAGAGGGGGTCAACCTATTCTCTAAAGCACCAGTAGGCCAGACAAGGAATAATGGATGGAAACTGATCAAGGAGAGATTCAACCTAGAAATAAGGAGGAATTACCTGACCGTCAGATCAATCAATGGAACAGAAGTTGCCTTTCGAAGTTGTGGGAGCTTCATCACTTTCAAGAGGAGATTGAACTGCCATCGGTCAGAAATGGTGTGGGCTCTCCTGCTTGGGTGGAGGTTGGACTAGATGACCTACAGGATCCCTTCCAACCCTTTAATCTGAATCTGTCTAAGATGATCAAAGATATGGAGATTATCCAAAAAAAAAAAAGATCCAGCCTAGAATTAAGGAGAAAATTTTTGACAGAACAATTCATCGGTGGAACTACTTGACTCCAGAAGTTGTGGATGCTCCATCAACGGGAAATTTTCAAGAAGAGATTGGACAAGCATTTGTCTGAAACGGTACAGAGTTTCCTGCTTAAGCGGGGGGTTAGACTAGAAGACCTCCAAGGTCCCTTCCAACTCTGTTATGTTCTTTTTAAACAAAGTGTCTTGTTTCCACTTTCAATTCCATCGCAAGCCATGGTCTGTCAATTTTTTCTTTTCCCATTCTTCTGCTCAGAAGAGGGTTTCCAGTCCTGAAATTGTAGAACGGCTGAAATTATGTTTGAACAACTGAGTTGAGCAGAAGAACTGGTTCGTCTGGGCGAAGGGAGACCCCTTGTCTACCAACCATGAATACTTCAACTTCAAAAGGCCACCTGGTTTCCCATTTCTTGTATTTACTGTAAACAGGACTTCTAACAGGCTGGCTGGATGGTATTGAAAGAAAGGCAGGAGCAGAACGATTGTAACAGGAAAATTGGGCCCGAAAGTGTGAGAACTTTCTACACTCTCATGCGTCGTTTTTCCCCCAAAAGAGAGCAGTCTGCTTTCCTTCTCCAGGTAGTCCTCAACCTGTGACCACAACCGAGCCCTCAAATTTATGCTGCTGAGTGAGAAGTTGGTTGAGTGAGTTTTGCCTTATTTTACGATTTTTCTCGCCGTGTTTGTTAAGTGAATTTTAAATTAGTGACTCGATTGTTAAATGAACCTAGCTTCTCCATTGGCCTGTCCAGAAGATCGCAAAAGGGGATCACGAGACTCTGGGACACTGCAACGGTCATACATGTGAGTCGGTTGTCAAGAGGTTGTAAATCACGTGAGCGTGGGGATGCTGCAATGGTCATAAGTGTGAAAAATGCCCAGAAGTCAACTTTTTCAGTGCTGTTGTAACTTCGAACAGTCATCACATGAACTGTTTGTAAGTCAAAGGCTACCTGTACATTTTTAGGGAGATTTTCTTCAATATTTCTTGGAAGAACATTAGTCTGACTTCTTTTTGCACCCTGTTTCTCCTTTCCAGTATCAACCCCTAGAAGATACCATATTGGCCACTCTTTTCTTCCAGGAGTTGCAATTTAAAAGGATAAATTTTTGTAGCTCAGAGTTGAAGTGAGGGCTCCTTGGTGCTCTTTGAGTTTAGTGGTTTTCTTGCAGATGTTGCATTACACAAACTAGACAACATTATCAGTGCTAGTGATGTGCAACCAAGCTCAGAGACCACCAAGGGCTCCACAATCCTCCTCCTCTACACACACACACACACACACACACACACACACACCTCTTCTACCACTGATGATGTTATCTAGTTCGGGTAACGAAACATCTGCAAGAAAACTAGGAAGATGAGAGAGTACCAAGGACTCTTCAATTTTGATGTCTGTTTTGGAAGCCATACCAGATGCTTCCACACTGCCACATTTTGAGACTGGGAAAGTGGGAGGGGGGAATTTCTTGGACTGTATGTAGTTAGACCTAATAACATTCTTTTTCTAATTCAAGGTCATGTTATTTTGCACATAAGTGAGGGGAAGTCTCAAGTTGGGACGGATGGTGATTGGGGCATGTGATGTGATGATGGGTGCAGAGGATGGATTTGTAGTTTATACTTATTGCAAGGAAGCCCAGAAGTTTCAGATTCGGGATTCCCCAGAAGTGCCAGTTTACTATCCAAATAAAAAAAGAATTTTTGAGAAGATGCCTGTCTCGGAGTTTTTGGTTGGAGTGGAGGGTTGCTGGAATGCTGACATTTGGAAATGTTTCTCCCTCTCTTGTTCTTTGCATTTTTATACTTAGTTTTCAACCAGAGGGCAATACCCTGAATTTTAGAAAAGTGGGGAAAAAATAACAGGTTACCATAGTGCATGACCCAAAACAAGAATAACAGGTGGAAGCTCCTCAGAAGGAAATCCAACCCAGAAATAAGGAGGAATTTCCTGACAGTGAGAACCATTCATCTGTGGAATAGTTTGCCTCCTGGAGCTGTGGGTGCTCCATTGCTGGAGATCTTCAAGAAAAGATTGGACAATCCTTTGTCCAGGATGGAATAAGGTGCTCCGGGGAAGGGGTTGGACTAGAAGACCTCAAAGCTTTGTTCCAACCGTATAACTCTATGAAGATGGGGCCAACTATGCATGCTGTAGAGAGCATCTCAAGGCAGGTGGAATGACTGCATAGATGATACATTGGATCAGACCAATGGCAAATATTTTGGCTGCTGGAGAGAGAGAGAGATCCCATATAACTCTCCTGTTGTCTTTATTGAACATGGTTGTGTTTTTCTTCCAAGCAGCTGTAATATCATTCTGACTTGGCAAAGCCGATTCACACTTCCCGCACAAAGCTGCGTTTTGGGATTCAGGCACATAGACAAATGGCTTTTTCACAATAAAGCCCTTTTCCCTTGCTAATGAGTGTTGACTTTTGCCGGTGGGAATTCCCTGGAATGAGACATAACGGTGTGCCAGAAAGTCTGCCTGGAGGCCGCGCAAAGAATATGTTGATGGGAAACCTCCTAACGCAGACTGAGTCTAGCTAGCCTGACACAAGTTGAGATAGATGTAGTTGTGCCAGGGATGGGATGGCCAATCATTGTTAAGGACCCAAACACTTTGGTTTCTCTATTTGTCTCTATCTTTTTTATCTATCTATCTCTGCCTATCTACCTCTGCCTGCCTGCCTGCCTGTCAGTCTCTCTGTCTGTCTGTCTCTCCGTCTATCTATATATGTTTCTGTCTCTATTTCTACTTCTCTCTCTCTCTCTCTCTCTCTCTCTCTCTCTCTCTCTCTCTCTCTCTCTCTCTCTCTCTCTCTAT
>JANHFN010002176.1:48268-60541 GCA_032468175.1 Toxicocalamus goodenoughensis | reverse complement strand
TCAAAATTTTCAAGTTATTAATAAGACATAAAGAAGGGGAAAGAAGTGTCTCAAAGAGAATAGAAGCAACAGCAGTTAAAGGAAATAGAAACAATGAAAGCAAAGAACAAAAGGGCAGAAGACTAACACAGGGACAGAAGCAGAGCTTGAAAGAGGCGGACAGATAAAGGGGGTGGGGGGAGAACCAATAACCCAAGAGAGCTCTGTAGCCAGAGGGCATCAGGACTCACCCTCCAGTGCTGAGGTCGAGCCCTACAGAGTATGGGGCCTGTGTCTGGCTGGCAAAGGGTGGCACCTTCATGTGCAGTTGGCTCTGGGCAAGGCTGTGGGTAACTACTCCACCTTGAGGCATTGGAGGCAGCTGGCCTTTGGGCTGGGGCGTCCCACGAACAGTGTTAGGTGTCTGAGCCCGAGTCTTGACAGGAGGTGGGGCAGGAGGACTTGGAGTCAAGGCTTGAGCCAGAATAGGGGCAGTAGCTGCCTGAGAAGGGGGTTCCTTAGGCAGGAAAGGCACTAGCAGGGAGTCCCGGTCAGCCTCATAGTTACGCTCCTGGCTCCGTTCCAGGCCAGAGACTTTAGGGATCACAGAGAGTTTGGCTTCACAGCTCCCGTTTAATGCACCAATGGGTCCCGAGGCTGCCAGAAAAAAATGCAAACAGAGAAAACAAGGATCAGGCTATTGGAAAAGGCCCAACAGATTGTGTTGGATTTTAAAACCTTTGGGGTGGAGCCCCATTTCACTGGCTGGACAAATCTTGTCAGCTACAAATGCTGATGTACTCAATAAGAGCCACAGGAAGTAACTAAGGGGGCCCGGGGGTGGGTGGGAAAGGGGTACATTTCCATTGATACTGCCTGCTTTTTAAAATTGCATGAAAACAGCAGTGACCCAATGAATCAAAATGCTTCCAGCAACAGAGGTGGCAACTCTGTTATAGAACCCAGCAAGAATACCACATTTGATGCTTTTTACTCCCAGTTAGAAGCAGGACACCGCGGCACCTTTGTAAAGTGTCTGGGGACACCTTTGCAGTAACTTTCAGGCAAAGAACTCCTTTAGCTATCAGCATGGCCACCCTAGGAGGTGCTTTGCTTTGAAGGTTCGTGTAAATGCTCCCTCAGAATGCTTTCTGGAGGTACCACAGAGCCCTGGGTCTTAAATAGGGAGTGTTAACACACTGCTAAGCAAAAGTCATATTATCTATGTATGCAGAGAAGCCATTTCTGCAATCAAAGTAACCAAACGAAGCACATCAACCTCCCTGATCCTGGCCAACTTTTTTGCAGAGATGTATGGTGGTTCCAATCTACAACGTTTTCTGCCGTATTGAAATAGAGGTGATCTGCACAGGGCTAATTAATACTACTATTTTTATGAAATCAAACTCTTCTGAAATTCAGAACTGCTTACTCCCCTCTATTCTGACAGAATTCCATATAGGTATATTCTGTCTTTTGTTCAGTTGTTCCTCCTAACAAAAAGATCCAGTTAGCTTCCAGCCTGATGGTGTTCAGGAGTCTATTAAAGCCTCAGTTTCCCTCTTAAGCTTTGAGGCAGAGTGCAGGATGAAGCCCTGCTAGATGGATTTTGGAGGATTACTTATGTTTTGTCTTTTTACCTTTTAATTATAAGCTGTCCAAAGACGTTGGGAGTTGGACAACCTATGAACTGTATAAATAAATAATTACAAGCATCAGGAGACAGAGGACCTAGTATAGGCTCTGAAATGAGTCCATTTTTCCAATTCCTTGTTGATTGGAAGATAAATGTTATTATAAATCTGGATAGAATTATGTTCTAAACTGAACGGAGAAAACACTTTTTCTTTAAAAATCCCAGTTTTGCCAAGCTGCCTTAAAGATTGCAACAAAGGACGTTCAGCTGGCATGATAAATAACCAGGTAGTTTGGAAATTCTGGAAGCTGCCATACCCACACAGATGGAAGAGGCTATTTTTGCCAGCTGTAGGTTTCTCTCACAACAGTTCTCCACCATCTAAGGCAGAGGAAGATCTTCCACCCTGCTTGCTAACAGATTCTTTAAATCAGATGAACTGAGTACTTAGTATAGGTAAAACAGAACCACAGCACGTCAATCCCCCCACAGAACCAAAAATCGGTCTCATTGAGAAATGTTGCAATGTTTGTTTAGTGCACAGAACCACAATCAGACAAACCCCACCCCCCACCACTATTTGTCCACACCCAACCTTTGCTGGTTGAGACAGTGAATGACTGTTCGAGGTCATCAATGGAGGCCTGCAGAAAGACAAGAAATACAGGGGGTTCATTATACTACACAAATACTGGTGTTTTTTTAAAAAAATCCCCTACTTCTAAATGTATTTGGAACAGGCAAAAAAGCTACGTGAGAATTTTTCAAGGACCCAGGTACTTTTCCTTTGGAAGTAGAAGCATGGTAAGTTTTTTTTCTACAAGGAAGGATGGATTCCTAAGTATCTTTAATGTTGGATTGGTTGCTTTCCATGACAGATTACTGGGCTAGGAATGGTTGTTAACCAAGTCAAACTACTCTGAATTCATCACAATTTTCTTTTTTACATTTAAAAAAAACCTCAAGTGTTTTTGACCCAGGTCATCAGACATTATCTCTTGGTAACCAGAACTGGAATACAATATGGCAATATTTCTTCCAGAACAATACCCATTGGAAAACTGTTACAAGTAGTCCTTGACTTACAATCATTCATTTAGTGATCACTCAAATTTACAATGGCACTGGAAAACTGATTTATGACCATTGCAGCATCCCTATGGTCATGTGACCAAAATTCAGACGCTCGGCAACTGGCATGTATTTATGATAGTTGCAGTGTGTTGTGGCCCGCCAGACACAGGTGATGAGGAGGTTGGGGAAGAACTCGGGCCAGTTCTGGAGCCTGGGGAAGGCTCTGATGGATGCTCAGCATTGGACACAGAGAAAGAGTCAGGGCTGTCTGGCATTTCCCAGCCGCAGAAGAGGCAGCTGCCTTTGGAGTCAGAGACAAGTGAAGAGATGCACACATGCGCAGAGCAGAAAGGAGAAGTGAGTCAACTTGGGAAGCACAACAAATCTGGACCCTGAATGGCCCCTCCCTGGCTGGGAATAAATAGGGGGAAAGGGGACTAGTGGTCATAGCAGACAACAATTGGCATGCGACAAAGACTGCCTTGCCAGAACTGAGGTTTGTTTATCTCAAGAGTCTTCAAACTTGGCAAGTTTAATACTTGTGGACTTCAACACCCAGAATTCCTGAGCTAACATGACTGGAGGAGGAATTCTAGGAGTTGAAGTCCACAAGTCTTAAAGCTGTCAAGTTTGAAGATCCCTGTGTTACAATGTGGAGGATTTAGGCTATGCTGAAATTCTGGCTTTCAGAGCACCCTTTGAATTAATTCAGGATTCTATTATGAATCAGGATTGATTTAAGAACATGTTTTCAGCTCTCCTGGGTCCTGTGTAAAATTATCGATCAGTTTGTTGCTTATACTTCAATGTCATTTTTAAAACCAGTATCTAGAATGTATCTAGAATTTTAAAATAAATGCTTAGGAAATAATTCTATCCAGTTGTAGACTGGATTGTGATGGTGGTCTCGCTATTCTTCCCTTTTAATGAAGAAAAGCTTTCATTTAGATTTTTACTAGAGAGAGAGAAATTGTTCAGAAATGCCTCTTAGATAAGTGGAGTTTAAATTTTTAAATGTAGAGTATTTCTGATATAATTATTATATATCAGGGACCTAGATTTTAATGCTACTTTAGCATAAAATAAAATCCACAGGAGATAACATTCCAATCCAAAAATCAACTTAAGACTATAATAGATATGCACTGCTCTTTTGGTGGTTTCATGGACACATTAGAATTAGTGGCACCAGGGATATTTTAGAATTGTCAACTATTTTTTATTTTCAGGCATAAATGCCACGCGTAATATGTATCTCTCTACCATATACTAAAATAAAACAATTGAAGCACTGGGACAAAAACACTTCCCATTACTTAATGGAAGCTTTGACTTCTATGGTATTAGTTTCAACCATTTAGTGCAAAAAGGTTACATATTTCTTTCCTGCTTTTAAATCAACCTGAGGAAACATTTGTTTCCTCTTATGCTTTCCCCAAGTATCATTTATAATGATTCTCCTAAATATGGGGGAATGGCATGTAAATATGACATTGGAAATCCTAGCCTCTAATTAATGTTTGTGTCAAAAATATGCTTAGTGTTTATCATAATGCTACTCAAGATTTACTATATCTTGCATGGAAATATATACACAAGTCTTCCTGGTGCAGCCATTTTTCCCTCTGACTCTTGGTATCACTTAGCCATATAGGAGAAGCAGTTGGCATTGGACTGTGATTTCTCTATAGACAGTGATAAGCATGGGTTTCATGTAGGGATGCTGCTGAAGTTTATAATGATCTGTTTTAAAATGCAAAAATTATCCAGCTTGTGATATTCAGATTTAGTACATTATAGGCTGCAAAGAATTTTGATTTACACTGATTTGTTATTTTGATTTTAAGAGTTGAAAGCCTGATATATCTAAAGAATGTCATACTGTAATGAATTGGGTCATTTCTCTTTGAAGTTGTGGTTTGACTGCAATTGTAAAATATATATGTGTGTATGTGCATGTGTTTTTCTGTATATATTTAGTGTTAGCATTTGGACAATCCAGATTGCTTTATAAGAATGCATTAATTGTTAATGGGTTATTTTTATCCTCATTCAATTCTTTGAACTATGAATCTAGCTCACACAATCCAATTGTTTATTTGGGTCATTGCACTTGATGATTCTTGACAATACTATATTCAGATGCTGCTTATTCCTGATCTAAAGTTCAAGTCTGTTGTGTATGTTTTTCGCCAAAATTGTTTCCAGTTAATCATTATAGGAACTACTATTTGATGTTAACATTTAGTGCTTGAGTGGCTTTTTTTTTACCTTTTCCTTTCTTTTTGCATTGTAGTTTTAAAAAAAGGGGGTAAATCTATGAACATGGGTTTCTGAGCCCTTCTGGGAGCCTTTTAGCTGAAGAACAAAGTAAAAATGCACTGAATAAAACAGATAATATGCTCAGTCAAATTCAAATAGAGGAAAAGACAACTAAATACTCTAAAATATTAGGTTTTTTGGCAATTACCGGTTTTGATTCCAAGCATACCATATTAATTTAATACATATTAAGGATATAAAAGCTAAACATTGCAGGCCAATATAAGTTCAAGCACATTTCAACATGCGCAAGGTTTTTATACTTCTCTATAATAATAAATTGTAGAAAAAGTTTTCATCTCCTGGGTAGTGTGAGAATGTAAGTGAAGAGAGACAAACATTTTAAGATTATAGTGCCTTTCTAAAATAAAATATTTTATTGAAATACTGTTTCAGACAAATATTGTAAAATAAAGCTTAGTACTTTCAGTAATCTATTTCATACATACTCTATAAAGAATCACTATCACTGTGCCCTTTGACTATAGAGCTATTATATTATTATGAAATTTGTTTGGACTTTGCCAATTTGCCTTGAGGAGGGAATGCTCTCCTCCTCCTCCTTATTAATATTGTCCTATATTACTGACACCCACTACTTTTTATATGCATTAATCTTTTTGCTCAGAAATTTGGTGGAAATTTTAGAAAATTTAATCATGCTTATACCTATCCTAACCTAAATATTAATGAAGACAAGATTACAACCCCTATGTGAACTGCAGTAGTTTATGAAATTATAGGTCGTTGCTGTCTATGCTGGTAACATAGCTGTGTGGATATTGCCTTCACCTAGGTAATGCTGACATGGTGCTCCTAATAAAATACTGGATTTTTATTGCCAGGTGGTGAGACTCTTAACTGCATTAGGGCACTGGTCGGAATTCTGACATATTATCTTTTTTTTTAACATACAATTGATAGAGTAATGGACTTAATCAACAACTCAATTTTATATATGTTTACTCAGTAGTAAGCAATTCCATTCAGTGAGACTTAATTTTAAGTAAGTAGATGAATGGATACAGTCTAATTTTCTAGATTCCTGATAGGACAATATAATAAAAAGATGGAAGTGGCTATTGATTTGATATTGAAAATCCCAAATTTTAATTTCTTGTGTAAAATGGTGGTTTTATTTAATAATGTATTGATCATGCAAAGAACGTACATTTAAAATATTTCTTGTAGTATAAGCAGTCCATATGATATTTAATCCCTGAATCAATATAAACATGACTTTACCCAAAGAGGGCAAAATGATGGCTACCATTTTATGTATGTGCAAAATGGCCATTGACCTTTTTCAAAATCAGCTTGAGAAAAGCTCTTGTGTAACCCACATCTGTAGTTTGCTTACCTTCCTAGGTATTACCTATATGACTTTGACCAATCACTAAAAACTACTCAATGCCCAGTATGATGAAATCCCAGGGCTGTAACATAGACTTTATTTGCATATATCTCTCATGCTAGTCCTTTTGTTGAAAGCAACATTATACAAAGTACAGGATTGTTAAGAAATCAGTTGCATCTGGTTGAGACAAACTGATTTTTATTTTTTCTTTATGGAGTGAAGAGTACTGTGCTTCAATAACTACAAGGAAGAGGTGTGGTCATACTTGGGGGAGGGGGTTGGACTAGAGAACCTATAAGGTCCCTTCCAACTCTGATTATCTGTTATCTGAATACAGAATATAGAATACTGTTTTGAGTGCATTGTTCAAACGGTGAATGAGATCTGGCATCATTTAAGTGATACCTCTCATTTGTATAACAAAACTGTTTTATATTCTCATAAAATCTGTTATTTTTCCTTCAAAACAAACTTTGAAAACTTTACAATGGGATGGAGTGGGTGAAAGGAATACAGACTTTGGAAGGGTTTTAAATAGGAGTAGAAAATTGAAAATCTAAAAAACACTTATTTAAAATTGATAATTTAGTTCACATTCAACATTAAAATAATGAAACCTAAACTTAAAATAAGAAGTTTTGAATACACTTGTAATTATTGTTGAAGAGTGCACAAATTTCCTTTAATTTGGTTAAGGTATGTCTGCATCTGTGGTTTGTTGGTGGTCTGGCAAGTTGAATTTAACTTTCTTACAGGAATAAATTTTTAGCCCAACATATATTGTTTACCTGCATTGTTTAAGAAGTGTCCAGTAATTCATATTTATTGGAACAAGACATTGCTTGAGAGCTGCCTGTCTAGCAGTTTTTATTTTCTCAAAGTTTTTGGTTTTCCATGTAGAAAGTCACTAAAGTCTGACAGTCACAATATAGCATCACAATATTCAGTTATAATATTTTCTAAAAGATTTTTTTCATTAAAAGCTATATGGGAGTATGAGATGAGTATGTTAGGAAAAACAGATGTTATGAATGAAATGAGAATGGGATACTTAAGGAATGTGTGAGTATCCAAACAAAAAGACATAGATGCAAGAATTAATGACTGCTGAATGAATGTGGATTGTACGAAAAAATGAGTGACCATATGAAAGAAGTAGATTAACGTAGTTTGGTCATATAAAGAGAATAAATTAGAATTGAAATGAAGAACACTTACATGAAGTGGGAATGGACTGAGAGGAAAATAAGGACCAAGAAAATTATGTTTGGATGTAAACAAGATTCTCCAACTAATGAAATAAGCAACTACACAGATGTGAAGCAGTGAATGAACATGGCAAACCCAGGAGAAAAATAAGGCATATATATGAATATTTGTATGAGTACATTTTTTGCTTCATAGTATTGCTATTCTTACCTGTTTCCCTTGGAGGTGTTAAAATAAAAACTCAGCATTGTGTTCTTATACAATATATCCAGAAATGATGTTGGAAATAAAGAAAATAGGTAGGTAGCAATGTGCTTTGTTTATGAATTTTATAGCCTTTTTATAGCACACACACACACACACACATGCACAACAAACACAGAGATTAGTTAAAAATGAAATACAGAAAGTTGTTATTTTGTTATTTTAGCTGACAAAAATGGAATTAAAATTCAGCTTCCATGGTTTCACTTTTATACCTGCCAAAGATAAAGCCCAAGAAACTATGATAATAATATAGAATGCTTGGAAATATTGTTTAAAGTTTTATTTTATTTTAGTTTTGTTTCACATTTTTTTAAGTCTTAGTGATATATTTTTTGGGAATGTAGTCCCAATCTTCCATCAATGCCACTTTGAAGCAAAGGATGGCCAGATCTAGGGCCATTCAAATAATATTCTGTTTATTTAAATCCCCTCCCCCGCAGAAGCTGTTGTGAAAGATCTGCCACAATTCACAAAAAAGCTGGACAGTCATCTTAACAGCTTGCTAATGGATTAGAGTTTTTTTTTAAAAATAAATAAATTGAAATATATGTCTTCCTTGTCCCAAAAGTGCTTTTTCAGGAGGCAACTGGATGTTCTTGTTGTTGTTTTTTATGACATTTCGTTTCTCATCCAAGAAGCTTCTTCAGCTCTGACATGATAGTGGGGAATGCAAGGATTTATATTCCTTGCAGACAGCTAGTCATTTGCATCCTTTTAGAGGGTCGTGGAAGCACTTGGAGTTTATCTGTGTTCTCAGGGTCACCTGAGTAGTGCTTCTGGTTCCTGTAGTCTGCGATTTTAGTTCTGCAAATCCATTCCTACTCCCACACCATTCAAAGGGTGTTCATCCCAAATTGTATGGCTAAAAGATTGTAATATAAATCCTTCCATTCCCCACTATCCTGTCAGAGCTGAAGAAGCTTCTTGGGTGAGGAGTGCTTCAAAGAAAAAACAAGAAAGTCATGTTGCCTCCTGATAAAGCACCTTTGGAACAACCATGACCTGGATGCCTGAGAATCTCTACTGACATATATCTTGCTTCTGATATATCAGGATTTGCTACCTTTTTAATCCAACTTGGAGATGGTGTTTTTTTTAAATCACTTTTCTTAAAAATAAACATATTTCCTAGAGGGAAATGAACCAGAGTATGTCAGTTTCCCCATCCTCATTATTGCCAGGAAGTTGGCCCAAATACATGTTCATTGCATTGATGACACTAATCATCTCATCCTCTGCCGTCCCCTTCTTTTGCCTTCAATCTTTCCAAGTATCAAGGTCTTTTCCAATGAATCCTCTCTTCTCATTTGGTAGCAAAAGTACTTGAGCTTCATCTTTAATATGTGTCCTTCTAAAGGACATTTAGTGCTGATTTCCTTTAGGATTGACTGATTTAATATCCTTGCAGTCCTCTCTTCTCTTTTGCTGGCCAAAGTATTTGAACTTCATCTTAAGCATCTGTCCTTTCAAAGAACAGTCAGGGTTGATTTCCTTTAGGACTGACTGATTTGATCTACCTGCAGTCATAGTTTGACCCTAATGTATTTGAAGTTAAATTCTCCAAGGCGCCAGCATGTTTTAGAATTGATATTCTTTTAAAATATTTGACCCAGTCGATGTGCTAGTTTTTTGTACAGAAGAAATATTTATATTTGTTCACAAGTAGACAGGTATGAGTTAAAAATATTTTTCCTGAGTTGAGAATTAACCTATTTTCATTATGGTTGAGGATAACTGATGAGATTGTTATTGATGCAGGACTGGCTTCAGCTCAAGATAACATAATTTTTTTCCTTGTTCAAAGCATTTTAAACTAAAAATAAATGAAGGCTCTTCTGAGTTGAACATAGTGGGGATGGTACAAAAGTGTATCTGCCTGTTCTAATCACCTGCTTGGGAAAGGCGACTGAGCAATTCCAGGCATAGTTTATACTGTAATTGCTAGAGAGAAGGGCTTCCAGTATTTGGTAACTGAATTCACTGGAGACTATGAAGGATAAGATGATTAATGTACTGGGAAGAGAAAGAAATAATTTAGTGCAAGAATTACAAAGAATTGAACAGAAAGAGGTAGATGTACAGGAGATAATAAATATAAGAAGTTTTTCATTTTCTGTTCCTTGTGTAACAATGCCGATTAAAGAGTAGAATATTAAATAGTAAACATCATAAAAGTCTAAACAGAAATAACATCTGATACCTTGCTAGCAGTAAAATTTATATGGACTTCCATTATTTTTTATGAGCAAAAGGGAACCCTGTCAAAAATTTGAATGTTTATGAAAAAAGTGAATTCTAGGTTTGTAGAACTTGCTATTTTGTGGTGCAAGCTGGAGATTTATCTTCCTTCTCAGTAGCCACATCACAGTCCCCAATTCATTGTCTTCCCTATTTGGCTGCCCTGTTTTAATGTCTCTTGCTGCCTGAACAACCATCTCAAGGGATAACTGGACACTCTTTACAGAGAAATTTACCCTGTCCTAATTATCTGCTCAATGGTTGTAATGGTCTGTTGAAAATGATTGACTCATCCATCTTAAGAGTGTTTAGGGACATATGAGAAAAGTGCATTGCCTGCATTTTAAAAAACTTCACAGACCTTTCCTTTTGGCTTTATATTTTTCAGGCTTTAGTAAAGCATCACTTGACAGAAAGATAACTGAAGTCAACTTTATCCCAACTTGTGTTTATTAAAATAAGCTGCTTTTTATTATGTTATATGAATCACACTCAATAATATTTGGCTTAATCAAGATAATTATAGGGTACCTTGGGAATTAAATTGTGGTTATCCCTGAAATACATTTAATAAAATAGAGATTAAGAAACTCTAAGAAAGAAGTATTAGACACTGGAATCATTGAAACTATGGATGATTATTATTTTTTCTTGTTATTTAATGAGAGAGAATTTCTTACTTGGTTATTACAGATTTATGTTTTCATTTCATAGCAATCAAACTTGCTTCAAGAAGAAATAAGCTCTCAAATACATAAGAAGCTACAGTGGGGTAATTAGGATTTCATACAAATCTCACTTTTTCATTTGTGACAAGTAGTAGAAATGAAATAATTTAGGCAAAATAATCAGCCTTAAGGAAAATTTTGCTATGGGTTTCATATTTACCCTAAAGTGTATGTCAGTTCTTGCATTACAGGTAGATACAGGATTTTAATTTTGAAATAAAAAATTATTTAGCTATTTCTCTCTAGTATTTAGAGTTTTTTTTCTAATGCTTGCTTGTAGCCACAAAGCATCAATCAGCTTGTTAAATAGGCATGTATGACCTTCAGAATATTAAAGGTCATGTACACCTTTATGGTTTTTCATGTTTTATAGCTACCTCTAGGAGACTGGTAATGGTATATGCTTAATGAAAAACTTATTCACAAGTGCACTTATGTTGCCAAAATGAAAAACGTATTCAAAAATGCTTTTGTGCTGTCAAATCTAATTCATGCAGTAGTATAAATTGTTCAGTAGCATGTTTCATCACATGGGGATAGTCCCTTGAATATAAGTACAAAATTGTAAATTTCTGCTTCTTACATATCAGTCATACATTGGACCATCTTATATAGGAGAACACTTCTATTTTCTTTTTATTGTATGTCTATTTTCCTTCAAGATCTATTATCTCCCATTCATAATTTTTCATTACCTTTTTATCCATCACATTTTTCAGATTTCTATCATGAACAATAAACTAGCTCATGTTTTTTATACAGTATTTGTATTCATTCTTTTTCATATTTATGTTCTTAAACATGTGTTTAAAAAAAACAACCAAAAAATACTCAAGCAGATACTCTTTAATCAGTTATGTCCATTATTTATGGCATTATTATGAATTATGGCAGGAATGATACTGATCGGTTTATATGTGTGTGCAAAGGACAATTGAAATCCATTTTTATCCCATGTATGTTTACACTATCCCATTATCTCCCTTACCAAGAAGACCAGAAAAGAAATTTGGCCAGAGAAGAATTTACTTTATTGTAAAGCTACACTAACAGAATCTTGCAAGTCTGAAGGACAATTCTCCTGCTGTCACATTTACAATCTGATAATTTAGGGAAGATCATTTCTGAACTTCTTGCTCCCCTTTATGTAGCTATGGGGTATAATCCCTCTTGTTTGACTGTTCCCTAGCCAATATCCCTTTGTCCAGCCTCCCACAGTCATTCCCACATATCGCACATGTTATACCCAGAGGTGGTATTCAGCAGGTTCTGACCAGTTCTGGAGAACCAGTAGCAGAAATTTTGAGTAATTCAGACAACCAGCAAATACCACCTCTGACTGGCCTCGCCCCATCTATTCTCTACTTCCCAAGTCCCAGCTGATCAGCTGGGTCTTCTTTTGTTGCCCTGCACAGGAGAACGGAGCTGGAAAGCAGGGGAGGGAATGGGATTTTGCAGTAACC
>JANHFN010002176.1:23008-34592 GCA_032468175.1 Toxicocalamus goodenoughensis | reverse complement strand
AGTCAATTTTCAATCCAGAGATAATCCAATAACAAATTCCAGTGTCAAAAATAGTTCAGTATCAGACTTACAACAAATCCATGAATACCAGTAAATTATGAGGAACACGGCAATACTTTCCAACAGAAGGAAACAGAGATACTCACTCAGACATACTCTCTTCTGAGACTAGGACTAAACAACCCAGGTTTCTGGCTCCATCTTATGGCCATTTGAGAAACCACACCCAATTTCAGTTTTCAGCATGCTCTTAAAGAGGCAGTATTAAAATGTCTATCCTGGTTTATATATTTCCAACCCAAATACATTATTAGGTGACTTATATTCCTAACACAAGGAAAATGCCTCAGAGCACACTTCACTACAACCTCTTAAAGCAGCTACCTATACAGGTTGGTTGCTTTATTTTTGCCCATCGCAGTTGAAGAATTCTCAGTAAATTATAATCACAACAATAAAATAATAGGTAAAATTGCCCTTTGAACATCAAAAAAGAAACAGCTCCCCTCCCAAATTAGGCCACAGATAAAATAATAAAACCACTGATCTCAGAAAAGTAAAAGCCCTGAACTTGCCACTGGTGACCAATGCATTTCTGGATATAATTCAGTTGGTGGTGCTGACAGCCCTACATGACACCTAGGTATTTTCTGTTCCAATTGGCATCAGTTTAGAGTAATGAAAGAGAGCTTTAGATGCTGTTTTCTTAAGTTCACATTTGATGTCATCTTGTTTTCTTGTTTATTATTTTTTATTTCATTTGTTCTTAAATATTTTCTATGGTTATTATTATGAGAATTGGGATTGGTTTTAACATATTGTGGATGTGTTTATTCCTATTTTATAAATACTGTAATACTGCTGTTCTTCAAGCTACCGGTTCTATAGAGGCAGGCAGAACAAGTAGCATCCTACCCCTGCTGTAAGCTTATGAGAATCACTTTGATAGCAGATAGGCAGGTGGCAGCCTACAAATGAAAGGCTGTTTTGAGCAATTATGTCTTTAACAATTTCCTGAAATTTACAAGGTAGGAGCTGATCAGATTTCAGATGGCTGGGAGTTTAATAACATCAATGTTTCACCAAAGAAGCAGCATTTGAAGCTCTCCATCCCCCTAATGTTGTGGTCTACCAAGAGCACAGCAGGTTGAAAATGGAGAGGTGATGGTCTTGGAGATATCTTGGTGATGAACCATTTAGAGATTTAAAGGCCATAACTGAAACATGAAGCACAGGTATATCATGTTCATGACATATTCTGGACTAATGTGACATTCATAAGCAGTGACTTGTAGATGTGTTTATGTGTATCTAAATCAACTACTGAGAAGTATATTTAATCCTTCTGGACAACTTTTTTTAAATAAAATGTCTGAAGAAACGTATCCTTTTCTCTTCTTTCTCATTTCCTCTGCTGAAATTTATTGGTCCATAAGGAAAAGAGAATTAAAATCAAGATTGTAGTTCTATACTTGCCTGACAGTCAGCCCCATTGAAAAATGACAATCTCAGCAAGGATATGAAATGTCAAAGGAGAAAAAAATGTCCAAATAAGCAGAAAGGTACATATTTCTGCTTATCTGTCAGCAGGTATATTGCTACTTATCTGTCAGTAGAAGTAGAGCTAAGTAAAGTGTGGGTGGGGGAGTATAAAATTTGCTCAGATTAAATTTGCCTTTTCTGATTTCATCTGACTCCATGGTGAGGCACATTCTACCAACTCTGTGGCAAAATCTGCCTTGCCATTTCTCAAAATTTTTCTTCTATGAAAGAACCTTCTGTTTTTTTTCCTCTCAGACAGAATATTATATTCACTTTTGATCTCCACAGTGTAAGAAGGATGTTGAGGAACTGGAAAAAGTGTCTAGAAAAAAGCAACAAAAGATGATGGGCTTGAAAGATAAATCCTATGAAGAATGATTAAAAGATGGTGCATTAAACTAAAGAAGAGACAACTAATGGAAGATATGATGCAGTCCTCCAAAGTTTGAAGAGATGTTACAGAAAAGAGGACTATTCTTTGGAATAGCCAAGGTAAGAAAAACATTAAAGAGTGAAAGTGTCCTGTCCTAGGGCATATCCACCCAAACAACATAAGAGAGGTGGTTGCAACGTTTATTGGTAGTTCTATAAGAAAAATGCTTTTATATCAGGCAGAACACAAGCCCAAACCTACCGTACTTACCCACTTACGCACCAAGAAATAAGTCCCCAAACTGAACTTCGGGAAAGTTTCAAATCCAAAGCAAAAGGTACAAAACAAAGAGTCAAGCATTGCAGAAGATTCATAACCCAAATGTCCAAGTCATGGAATTTCAAAGTCAGAACTCAAGGCATGCAGAGTGTGGGTAATTGTCGCCAATTAAGAGGCAGATAGAGTCTGTGCTGGTGAACTCCTTAGGGAGGGTATGGCCCCTTTTGTTCTGCTCTCTCCTCTTGCATGGTGAATTCTTGCACTATGCAACAGGAGGCAGCGCTTCCATGCCTCCTCTTGCATGCCTCCTCTGAGCTGCCACCAAGAGGCAATTCAGATTCCTCATCTTCATGGATCATTGTTATTGTTGATTACTAGACTGCCCTGTCTCAACTGTCTGCAGATCTTCAGGCAATGGTTCATCTAACAGCCTGCCTCCTGCAACATGGATGCTCCAGGCCTGAAGGTTTTCAAACAAAGGTTGGACAGCCATTGTCTGGAATAATCTGGGAATTCCTGTCCCAGGCAAGGGACTGGACTAGAAGACTCCAAAGTCCTTTCTAACTCTATGATTCTATGATTATTCTTTCCAGTGTACATGTCAATTTTTCTCTTGGTAATATTTTGAGCAGTAAAGGTGTTACTGAATGGTACTCCTTTGGGATTAGGACTAGTTTTCTCTTATACGCCTTTTCCATCATTTTGAAACTTCTCTGAAATTGAAGATATCCCTTCATATACACCCTAATCCTTGATTAAACCTTGGGTACTTCCCAACCAAGATACAAGAATATTACTCTTTCACAAGAACAGGTCATTAAAGTTATTTATCTACTTTGAAACAAATTTCTGAAAACAAATGTTAGACTCCCCATATGCAGCAACAGTACAATGTCAATAACCTTTAAAAGAAGCAGACCAGTATCTTTGAATTTCTATTTATTAGCTTCCTTCTGCACTCTATTGAACAGGAATGTTAACATTCATTTATCTCACCATTTACAGTTGCAGATATAAAAAATGGTTGCAATTTCCAAAAAAAGAGAATCTATTGATTTAGGAGATATATGGCAATTTTAAGCCTGTATTAAATATAAGTGGTGAAACTCTCATGTTTTTATTATTAGTTAGGTACTGAAAAAAGATCTGAATCAATGAAGAATCACAGACCAAAATTTTCTTTTTCTTTTGGGAAAACCAAAGTTAATTCTACTTGGCAAATAAACTTCTTCAGTCCAATAAACAAAGCAATCCTTTAATAGAACTCTTGGCTTTATTATGAGATACACAAAGCAAGTCAATAATAATAAAGTGCCTAGAAATAACAGGAGTTAGTAAAATATCAGAAGCCTTGTGCAAAGATCAATAGCATAATGGAAGACACAGTAGCTGGACAATAGTGATAGACTGCGAGAGGTTAATATCAAGAGAGGAATCTTTCAATGAGACTATCAACACTATTGTTGCTTGTAATGCACTGATTCCTCTGTCAATAACACTGAATAGCTCAGGCCATGGCTATCAAACATCAAAAACATCTGCCAGGCTAGTCCATTCCTTTCAATGGATGATCGGAATCTGTATGGAAAAACACCATCTGAAACAGAATAGCTGCTCAACACTTTTCATATATACAGCCAAGATATTGCAGTGAAGTTTGGATAGGACAAATGTGCCACCATTACTATCAAGAGCAGAAAATAGTGAATACTGAAGGAATCAAGATACCTATGGAAATAATATCAAGAGACTGGATGAAGATGATCACTATAAATATCTGGGAATCATTTAAGCTGGCAACATTATCCATGCTAAAGTCAAGAAGTAGGTTAGAGTGAATACATTGAGAGAATGAAGAAGATTTAAAACCCCAAAGTAAGGAAATGAGGGTGAAGAAAAATTAGAAATTAATTATAGAAAAATAATGTTAGATTTATTTATAAAACTAATGGTCTAATGTGATAATGGCCTCTACAAATGGAAAATTAATGGCAATCATATTGAGCATTTAAAACCTTTCAATCCTTAAGAATTTTCTTTCACTTTCTAGTACTTGGAAAAAGCAAATAAAAGCTGTTTCACCTTATGCAGAATAAATTTCCAGTGCTATCATTAGATTTGCTAACAATTGTGGAATTAATTACATCTCTACTGTACAGATTTGATTTATGGCAAACGCACTGAGTCTTACTTTACAATGTGGAAATCTGTATCAATAAAGAAATAAAACACTTGGAGATAATTCATTCAAAATTCTTAAACACTATGTTGTCTATTCTTCAGTTCATATCAAGCACAACACTGAGGCTAGAGCTGAGATGTTTATCAACACATGAAGAACTATCAATCAAAATATTAGTTAAAATTATACCCAAGCTAGATCTCATTTAATTCTCACTGATAAATCAGACTCCTCAGATAGTCTGAGATCTGATACATTGTAAACTTTTTGATATGCTACCAAAACTTTCCTCCGTATCTGTTGTAACCTTCAATTGGATGAATGGTACATCACAGGGCTATAATATTTCAATGTACCTCAAATGCCCTAACGAAAAGAATGCATCCAAAATGCAGGATCCATTGGTCCTGTAAGGTTGAAATTTGGCAAAGTCATGGGTATTGGTGAGCCATTGGTCACATGTTTGCCATTTTCAATGCTTCCCACAAGAAAAATCAATAGGGAAACTGGCAGGAAGTTGGAAGTTGCTCTCACTCCAATTGCTTTTTTGCCTCCCTTGGTCATTCTGTTTCTCTGGGTAAAAAATATCTCTGAAACAATTACCAATCATGGGTTTTAGTTTTTTATACAAGTGATTAATTAGCCTGGCCTGACTTGAGATTTACAGAAGGACCAGAGTAATAGTAACCTTTTCTGTTCCTATTTATCTATGGGATATTCTCTCCCTTCTTCATATTCATGATTTCCCATGAATAGTTCTGAAGGGGAAATATAATAGCATCCCATTTGAAACATGTATCTGCCTTTGCGTGATGGGTGCAGTGAAACATATAATGCATGATTTTTTGGGCTGCCTGACAACTGACTCATATTTATGATGGTTGCAGTGTCCTTGGGTCATGTAATCACCTTTTGCAACCTTCTGGCTAACAAAGTCAATGGGGAAGCCAGATTCACTTAACAACTGGGTTACTAACTTAACAACTGCAATGATTCACTGAACAAATTTGACAAAAGAAGTCGTAAAGTGGGGCAAAACCCGCTTAACAAATTTCTCACTTAGCAACATAAATTTTGTTTATGGAGGGTAAAAAAAATCAAAATGGTGGCTTCAATCACATGATCAAGAGGCAGGGCTTCAATTGTATAGTAACTGCCACCATTCTGATTTTTTCACAGACACATCCCTATCAACACCCTTGGATGTATTTTTCTCTTCTCTTTCTCTAACCCTAACCCTTCTTTCATTTGCTCTGAAAAGGGAAAGAAAATAATTATGTAGGAGCTGGTGCATTTTTTAAAATCCAGGGGTGAGATTTATGTTTTATGGGTGTTTCTTCTATAGATCGAAGACTATATTCCTAGAACAGCTTCTGTCTGTATACTATGCCTTTGTACAGTATTGTGTGGTTGAAAATGTATTGCCCCTTTAAGAAAACTGTTGAGAAAGTAAGGGAGATGTTGAGTAAATCTCCAGGAGATTCCAACCTGATGAGTCCAATAGTTACTTGTATGAAGTTATTTTTGCATTTGTACAAATGGTAATCAATTCATACAGTCATTGTTTAATTCAAATAGTAGAATTTGTCTTTAACCGTTAACTTTCCAATCTTCTATATTCCATGGAAATAAAGTAAAACTGTATGTTCATATCTCCCCTTCCTATTGATTATGCTGACTGTTTTAGGAAAGAAAGGTGTAATTATTGTTGTTAGCAGATAATTCCTTATAAATCTCTTTAAATGATTGTTCAGTCATGATGGTTATAAGGACACATTAGATTTAAATAGGATGAAATCAATTTCTTTAATTTTCGAAGGCTATTAGCTATATATTTTATAATTTTAATATTGTAATTTTATTTGTACAGTATGTCTTGCTGTAATTGGTATTGTATGAAATTAGTCTACAATTGTGTATTATATTTTATTTCCATAATGGTTAGAAATTACAGAAATTAACAGTAAAACTCTGGGCATGGAGGCTGTGTTTTTGCATGTATGTATATATGTGACTCTCTGCTTGAAAGGGAGGGAGAGAGGGAGAGAAGGAGAGAGGGAGAGGGAGAGGGAGAGAGAATTACAATTGAATAGCTAACTATGCTCAACTTAGTCTTCTCTGGATCTATTGAACTTTACTTCTTATATTTTCTAGCTAACAAATCAGTGCTGCTGAAGGTGATACACTCCAAAAGAGCAAAGTGTAATTTAATATTTTAGATGTTCAATTTTAGTGTATAATCCATGGACATATGCAGGAAATTAATAGTAATTGCAAATGAACATCTCAAGGGACTGCAAAGAACTATACATATTAGATAATGCTATATTAATTTCCAATGCACTTTCAAGAAAAAAAGTCTCATCCAATTGAAATATGATTGTGTGTTGATATTCTGTTTCATAATTACATTTTCCTGCAGTTGTTATATTCACTTCAGGATTCTGCAAATCAAAAATTATTTGGACACTGCTGATGTTACTGCAGCAAAATGAATTCCCTGTAACTGAAGTTTGAGACAACAAATAAATTACTTGAATACTTCTTACCTGAGTTCCACAGCTATTGAGCATAGAACAGCAACCCATTTCCACTGAAAACAAAATCCAGGCATGACTCGGGGGAAGTGGGGTGGAGATTGATATTATCCAAATAATAGGCATGACCCCTGATGAGCAAAACCCCACCCTTTTGTTAGATACATATCAATTATTCAAGATTCGGTCATGCCTGCCATTTGAGTCCGATGCAGACATGCCTATGAAAAAACTCTTTCCTCTCACACAGAAGAAATATAATAATGAAAACAAAGTGAATGTATTAAGGGAAACAGAAACAATCATCTGAAGAAGACATGATAAGAGATAATTGTACAAAAGAGCATGTAGAAACAAACATTGAAGGGATAAAAAATGGATTAAATGTTTCAAAAATCTCTACAAAAGAAATGGAAAGAAACTAAGTCCAAAACAAGACATTCACCTTCTTCACATTAAATTGTCTTGATTTAATGTGAAGAAAATCCACCATCTTTTGACTTATATGTCTCCCAAAATATCTAGAAGGATAGCCAAGCTTAGTGGACTTGTTACATTATTGTACCTCTGGGAGGGGAAACTGGAGTAGTTTTCCAATCATCTGATCTT
The DNA here is from genome assembly GCA_032468175.1 of Toxicocalamus goodenoughensis. Taxonomy (NCBI): domain Eukaryota; kingdom Metazoa; phylum Chordata; class Lepidosauria; order Squamata; family Elapidae; genus Toxicocalamus; species Toxicocalamus goodenoughensis. The sequence goes on along the minus strand of JANHFN010002176.1, from coordinate 27,070 downwards.
TGAATCATCGTCTACTTGTGCCAGTTTCTTTCATGATATGTATAAGATTATTAAGTTTTCAGAGAAACTTGCAAACTATTAATTACTAATCTTGCCTTTCCCACTTTTTTCTCCCTTTTGATCTCTATTTTGTCTCTTTGGAGGATGCATCTATTGACCACTGGTCTGTTATCTTAAATAAAGCTAATAACTGTCTCATCTCACAATTCACTTTGGGGATCCTGACATTATAGAATTGGTCTGAAAGGTTTTGATTCCAGTCAAAGTTTGAGTTTCAACCAAATCTGCAATTTTACAGCACTGATAATGGGTATTATTTTAAGGAAGAAATAGCAGTTTTATAGCTAGAATATTTGGATGTTGGTAATATAAAATAAAGCAGTTTGAACGAGGATTTCACCCAATGAGAAATGATTATTTTAATTAGCTATTGCAAATCATTAAATATTTACAGAAAATTCTCTTCTCTTTTTTCAATTTTACTTTCATTTAGCATAAGCAATAAACTGAAGAATTAATTGAGTTATATGGCTTGTGGTGAGACTTTCCTCCAATTTTTCATCAAAACAATGGATAATTAAATAAAATATAAACATATATATTGAGCTATCATAACCATATGTTTATTAATGCATAGGTTTTGTTTCTTAAAATAGCTGTTCACTTTTTATATAACTGAGCATATTATTTTCTTTAGACTCCAACTGCTAAAATAAAGAGTGTTGTCTTTTTTTCCAAGAATCAATACAAATAATAGCTGTAAATAATTTGTAAGTGTAAATGTATTGCAATAAGTTCAGTGGAAGTTGCAAGGGATAGTAAAAAAAATCAAGATAATGGCTTCAATCACGTGATCAAGAGGCAGGGCTGTACAATTAAAGCTTTAATTGTACAGTAACTTCCACCATTCTGATTTTTTCACAGACACATTCCTACCAACACCTTTGGGTGTATTTTTCTTTTCTCCTCTTCTAACCCTATCTCTCTTTTCATTTACTCTTAAAAGAGGAAGAAAATAGGAGCTAGTGCATTTTTTATCCAGGGGTGAGATTTATGTTTTATGGGTGTTTCTTCTATGGATTCAAGACTATATTCCTATTAGAGCTTCTATCTATATACTATGCCTTTGTACAGTATTGTGTGGTTGAAAATGTATTGCTCCTTTAAGAAAACTGTTGAGAAAGTAAGAGAGATGTTGAGTAAATCTCCAGGAGATTCCAACCTGATGAGTCCAATAGTTACTGGTATGAAGTTATTCTTGCATTTGTACAAATGGTAATCAATTCGTATGGTCATTGTTTAATTCAAATAGTAGAATTTGTCTTTAAACTTTAACTTTCCAATCTTCTATATTCCATGGAAATAAAGTAAAACTGTATGTTCATAACTGGAAGATAGAATTGGGAGAAGAAAACTGCCTTACTACATTCTGATGGCCAGAGAGTTGGCAATAAGCTTGGTTAAAAGGGTTTGTATGGGAATTAGAAAATAAAGTGCTGAGTCTCTACAAATGGGCAATTTCTTCCCCCTCCCAGTTTCTCAGGGCTATTAGTCTGATATTAATTCAGACAAAGTTTCCAATTCTGATTAAATTTAGAAATAAGTCATGTACTGTATTTGAAGATATTTATGAAAGTTTCTGTTATTTCATTTCTTCTATTTTAGTTTCCTATATGAAAAGCTGGGGATGATTGCATTGTGGAAATGCTTAGATTTGAATGAGGTTTTCAGTTATGAAATGTCATTTTCTTTCTTTCTTTCTCCAAAAACAAAAAGATGTTTTCTTGTGCAACTAAACATAGAAAGTTTGCACATATTTATGTCAAGAATTTAATGAAATATAAACCAACCATGATTTTTATACATCTAGCTAGTATGTTCAATCTCTGATACTGGCCTACTTTTTTTAACAAACAAAACATGTAATGAGGATAACAAAAAAAGTTCAAATTAAACAAGTTCAGACTGGAACCAAATATTTTAAATGAAATATTTAGATAGTGTTAATTATGCATTTTCTTATGCATATCACTTTAACTGGATGAAAACTGCAGGAACTTTCAGAGTCGATTTAATATCAGTGTTCCAAGTAATGCACCCACAAAAAGCAGAACTCCAAGAAACATAGATTCCTCAAAGAACAATTTATTGGATGCATCATTTTGGCACAACTAGTGAAAACCAACTCTGAAAGTTCCCGTGGTTTTCACCCTGTTAAAATTGAAAGTTCTCCCTTTCCACAAATCATCTGTCACATTGTTCAATAGAGGTGCTGGCTGGTTGCTTGGTTACTCTCCTCTTCCTCCTCCTCCTTCTTCCAGCCACCTGTTGAAATGTCCTTGGATCCCATAGAAAAACTTTCTATTTTGGCTACAAAACCTAGCTATCTATTTTCCTTCCCCATCCCATCCAGTGGCAATCCTGAAGCCACAAAGATGGCCTCAGCCAGGTTCCCTTCAGGGTTGACAATTGTATTCATAGCAAGTGCTACTGTAAGTGTACCATTATTGTATTCAGACTCAACACACCAATGCACAAGTAACTCAAATAATTATCAGGATTTAATAAAGATGATATGTGACAAGTAGAACTACACCTACACACACACACACACACACACACACACACACCACTTTATCTTTTAAGGAGGCATGCACTAGTACTGATGCTGGACTTTAACTGTTCTGACATGTTTGATGCTAATTATTTTTTGCTGACAAGTTTTTCTTCAGAAGATGGAAGAAAGCACAAGAGAATCAGTCATCCTTGACTTGATTGAAACTATAAAAGAACACGTAATTGAGAAAAGTAGAAGTAGCAGATGCATGAGAAGAAATAGCATTCTTAGTTTCAAGAGAAAAGAAACTTGAGTAAATTTGAATTAGTATTTAGGAATTCATAAGAGCAGCTTTTAGTAAATGTCTGAGGAATTGTGGGAGTCATTAATGGGAAAAGAAATGGAAGGGGGATAGGAGTTGCAGTGGAGGCTAGAGAGAAGTTCTCTGAAGATAGGCTCCTGAATGATGCTGACAGTTCAGAAGATAGATCCAGATTGGATCCTGCAACATTATCCTGGGATACATATATTCACCTTCATTCTTGGGGTTAGGAGTTTTTACAAATAAGATTTGAGAAACACAATTATAGACAATTCCAATGAGGAAAAAAATCTAGGACAGCAGAAAACTTGGTTAAAATCTGAGAACAAGAAGAAAATTTTTTAAGGAACATAACACAAGGAAAAATGCAAACCAGTAGCTTGGAACTCCAAAAGTTGATATCACAAAAATGAAAGTTCAGCAAGAGCTGAAATTAGGAAATAATGTTAAAAATTTCAGAAAGCAAAATAAAATATGTGTTAAAAATAAAAAGAAAAGGAAAAAGTCCAGGAACACACCTGCCTAACAAAGGCAACAAAATACACAGTGACAGCAAATTAAGAAAGAGGTACTCAAACTGCTATTATGACTCAATCCTCTTGAATAATAGATATATATTCCATTCTCCATCATAGCAAAAGAATGAAGGGGCAGAATTGAAATTTGTGGTTAATAGAAATAGACAGGAAATAATTATTTACTTAGACAGAAAATAATTATTTAAATACTTTTAATGAATTTGGAGTCCATGGATGGTTCTTGAGTGAGAAATGGATTAAAATGGTTTTGTTTATTTCCTACTTTCCCATAATCCCACAGTTCTATCCTTCATCACCTTTCTTGGGATGGGGAATTCTCCAAGCCCAGTGCAGAGAATTGCAGCAGAAACAAGTGAAACATATAGTTAAGAAGAGTTCAGTATCAGACAAATCAAGTGTCTTGAAATGTTTAAAAGGTTCCCCTTGCACATACCTATTAGTTGTTTCCAGCTCTAGGAGGCAGTGCTCATCTCTGTCACAAAGCCTAAGAGCCCGCACTGTCCAAAAAGTCTCCGTGTTCATGTGGCCATGGTGACTAAATGCCGAGGGTGCACTGAATGCTGTTATCTTCCCATCAAAGTGGTCCCTATTTTTCTACTTGCATTTTTACATGCTTTCGAACTGCTAGGTTGGCAGAAACTGGG
>JANHFN010002176.1:0-11365 GCA_032468175.1 Toxicocalamus goodenoughensis | reverse complement strand
CTATTGCTTAACACATTGTAAGCTGCCCTGAGTCTTTGGAGAAGGGCGGCATATAAATAGAAATAATAAATAAATAATAAATAAATAATAAATACTACTACTACTACTACTACTATTTACAGGAAAGTGATTCTGAGTGGCATACAATACTTAATTAAAAACAAATACAAAAAAGAAATAATTAAAATAACTATTAAAAGGTACATAAAGCAAGAGATTGTGATATTAACCACAGTAAGGGAACCATCGCAAAAGCTCCCTAGTCCCTTCATGATAACATACCCAGATATTACAGAGGAGCTTCATTCTAAATTGGAAAAATGTGAATGAATTGGAGATACCTGCATTTCCAAGTAAATTGCATTTGGTTGGTAAGGCATACTGACTGAATAAAGTTCGGAAAAGGATTCAGGCAAGAGGGTCACCAAAAACTTAAGACAAAGATTCTGTACCTGGAATCTAGTGAGACTATGTATTAGGACTAGAAAGTCAAAAACTGGAAGAATTTAGGATGTAAAAATAATGAATTTACTATGTGTTTGTTATATGTCTGTGACATCCAAAAAATGATAGAAAATTATGTTAAAAATTATAGAAAATGCTGCATAAAGACAGGTTTGGAACAGTGTACTCAGACTAAGTTACTTTAAGAATATATGCATTGATAAAAAATAACATTTTAACACTTGGGCAATATCATAGTATTAACTCAGTTTTCTTGACCATGACATGCAAGATGAAATATTAAATGCATAGATTAGAAAATGGAATTTATGCAGAAGGTATTTGGATTATCCAAAAAAGGGGGAGGGGAATCATTCTATCTTATTCTGTTATTTTTGTAACTCTTGATGGTTTACTCATCCACAGGAGTTGTCAAGAAAGGGCAAATGACAAAGTATGCATCATGACATTATGCTTCAAAGTTCGGAACTTCTGAAATTGAATCCAATAATATGAACTAATTTCCTTTGTGATTCACTGCCTGCATGCCAATTTTTAATCTCTAGGGCTAATTATGAGTATCTATGCTTAATGGGTGAGTTATCTGATTATATGAATATTGTGCTATGCCAACGTATGTTTGTAATCTTTTTCATATTTATACTATTTAATATTAATCCTATTAATACTTCGAGTGAAAGACATTCTGCAATAGAATTTAAAAATAATATTCTGTACCTAAGTCTTCCAGTATGTCAGAGAAGTGCGACATTACTTCAAAACATGCAAATGTATCTTATAATTGGTAAAACAATAGATTAGCTAAAATAGAGCCACAGTAGAAGACTCTTGATTTTGACACTGCAATTATCACAATATGAGTCAGTTACTAAGCATCCAAATTTTAACATGTGACTAGGAGGAGGATGCAAACAATCATAAGTATGAAGAATAGTCATAAGACACTTTCTTCCACTGTAACTTTGAACTGTCACTAAACAAATTGTTTGCCTTGATTACCTGTACCTTATCCAATAACTACTTTGTTTCACTTTCTAGTAGAAAGTTATTTTCTCTCCCAGTACTTCCTTTATGTTTTTCTGATATTCGTCTTCTGACATCAGTTAATGTGTGGTCACATGCTGTTCTATTCCTTTTTTCCAAGCTTATATTTGCTGAAAATATATCCCAAATAGTTTTAGACTAGAATATGAACATGCTATAAACATTACAAATTATGAATACTGTACAGAATTCTTTTCCAAGGATGATTAGTCAATTACATTTTTAGGTGGGATGGTATGTAAGGAAAAGTACCAACTACTTAAAACAAAATCTCAAAGTCTACAAGTTTTTCATTCCTTTAAAATTGATGGAGGAATAGAAACCATCAGGAGAAAGAGAAGATAATATTTTTCCATAGTAGCCTCTAGGAGAATCACTGATTAGTAATTTTATGGTAAAGGCTAACAATTTAGATTTTTCTTACAAAATATTGACAATATAATTTATACCAGGCTCCATATCATTCTATATACACGTTGCTTTTTTAGTCATCAGCTTCAAAATGATTGCTCATTTTCTGAAAAGCAAATTATGCCTTAAATGTTTTTTAGGATACAACACTCATTTTTGCTTGCTTTTCTATTGTGATACTATATGTTTCAAAACAAAACAATATTGCAAGATGTTATAATCTCCCATTTAGTCTATGATTGTATATTTATAGTCTGTTTTTCAATGGCAAAATTCTCTTCATTCCAAGCTTTATCTATATATGTGTCTTGAGATCAATTTTGGCTCCTGGCAACTTCCTGAACTAGTCCCTCTAGTTTTCTTGATAGGGTTTCTCAGAAGTGGTTTGCCATTGCTCCTTCCTAGGGCTGAGAGAAAATAACTGTCCCATGGTCATTCCACTGGTTTTGTACCTACTTCAAACTGGCTCTCTGTGCTTTAATTACTATTTAATTAACTAATTTAATTAACAAATTTAATTAACAAATTTAAGTAATTTAACTAATTTAATTAATTAATTTAATTAATTATTTAGTTACAACCATTATTTTTTAAGTATATATAAATATAAAATTAGAAATAAAAGAAGTTAGATTAATCACCATCTCACCATTACTTCTTCCAGTGATTGAATAATATGGAGATTTCACTTTTGTAATCAAGTTGTTATCACATGCTAATGTGATTCTGAATGCGAATGTGCCAAGATAGGACCTGAATGTAACTCTTTAAAGCAGCTGCATCATAAAGCACTCAGGATTATGTAGCTTTCTCCTAGAGCTGAATTGCTATGACATTGTGAATAACAACTAAACTTAGTGCTAAAACTTTTTTTTAGATATTATAACATTTTTCTTCTTGTTGGTAGATAACTGCATGTGGGTCTGATTTGCAAAGATCATTCATTGCTACTGTCATTTGTTTTTAGCTATTTCAGGGCATATGTTTCTACCTTGTTGTGTTATTTATCCTCAGAAAAACTTTTGTTTCCCTTGTTTAAATAGCAAATAACATTATTTCATATATTGGCTAAAGCTGCTTGGGTTGGTTGACTCTACATCCATAAAAATCAAATGGATTAGCACAGAATAAATTTTAATTTAGACCTAGGTTGATGACCATATTATAAAATTGATTCATTGCACAGTTTTCTTCAAAATATCAATGTAGCCATTGAAATTGGAACAGGATATTAAATAGTTTTTTCAAACTATTTTTTCATTAATTAGTTGTTTAATCATTGAACATATGTGACATTTCTTACCATCCCTTTAATATGAAACTAACTTGCTAGTTGAAGTTATATAAAAAAAATATGAAATTAATATTCATACCTATGAATTTTTATGGAGGAGTCACAACATAGAAAAGTTGTAATATTACTTTAAAATGCAAGGTCCGCATTTTTATGAATCTGTAGTCTCTTAATTCGGGGTAGAGTCAGGGCAACTGAGTGGAGCTGAGCAGTTACTGGCTGGATGTTCTTCCTGATGCCTACCTGGAGTTCACAGCAGATTTTTTTTTGCCCCCTAAGATAAAACATAGCTGCTAGCTAAGATTGAACTCTCAACCTTCTAAGTGGGAGACAAGCTCTTCACCACAAGGTAACCATGCCGCTTGCAAGGTTTGCATAAAGGGCAATTGGTATAATAGTTAAGTTGTTGGCCTAGAATCTCGAGACTGTAAATTTTTAATCCCACCTTAGACATGAAAGCTGACTGAGTGACTTTGCACCAGTCACTCTCTCCCAATTCAATCCACCTCACAGAGTTTGTTGTCTGGAAAAAGAGGAGGAGGAAGGAATATTATGTATATTCACCTCCTTATTTTGCAAATAACTGAAGGTAGCAAACATATAAACATGCATTCTTCCTCCTGTTTTCCACACAATAACAAACCTGTGAGGTGGGTTGTGATGAGACAGTGACTGGCCCAAAGTCACCTGGGCAGCTTTCGTGGCTAAAGCAGGGCTTGAACTCACAGTCTCCCATATACTTATAAAGTAATAAAAGTGAAATAATTTTTTTTATATAAAAGTATCCTGCATCCTGCAAACCTCAGCCAGGGAAAATGGATTCAGGAGGGCCATAGCAACCAAAAATGGAGTTCAGAAGCCCGTTTTCAGTGGCAGAGTGCTTGGACCGCCACGGGCACCCCCAACACAAGTGATGTTGAACTGGCCACGCCCCTCTGGCCATGCCCCCTGAGGTCAAACACAACCTGATGTGGCCTTCAATGAAATTCAGTTTGACATTCATGTTTTAGAAGATAGGGCAGTTGAAATGCTGTGCACAAAAGGCACACTGTTTCTTGATAAATACTGAACTACTTTCTGAGACAAATGACTTCCAATGACTGCAACAACTACTACAACTAAAATCTGTGTGGGATTCCAATACATTCAAGTTGAGGAAGTCTGGACTACTAGATAGAAAGCAGGCATATAAATAAGATTCAACAGAATGTTATTTGAATACATGATTTTAGAGCAGTTGTTCTCAAAAGCTTTGACTTTAAGAAATGTATTTATATCTTTACACATTTATAGATAGTTTATGTTCCATATTTGTTCCAGGAGCAAAATGAGACATCTACAGTGTCCTTTATTTTTTTCCTTTAGGAATATTTTTATTTTAAGACAGATTGAATTTAGCAATAAATCAGTTAAATTAAACCTTCACATCAAAGGTGGTATTCAGCAGGTTCTGACCAGTTCTGGAGAATCAGTAGCAGAAAATTTTAAGTAGTTCAGAGAATCGGCAAATACCACCTCTGACTGGAGACTTTACAGTATCCTTCTCCTGTCATGCCCACCAAGCCACACCCACAGAACCGGTAATAAAAAAATTGAATCCCACCACTGCTTCACATGGGAACCTGATCTTTTATGCCAGACATTTGTCCAATCTTGAAAAATTGAAACTCCAATCCACTATGAAGACAATGATCCATTCCAACACATTGGATATTAGTAAAATGGCTAGATATAATCAAATTTTGGATGATCGAGGAATATTAAAAACCAACCAAGAATTAAAAGCACAGGGAATAAATATAGACTGGTGGCTATATCTCCAGTTGCATTCACGATACAAAAAGATTTAGAGGAATATGGATTTGAATTGGACACAATTCATTAGACAAATTATTGTTGGGACCAGAAGAGAAAGCACTATCAAAAATATACAATTATTTATTAAATTTTGACTTAGAAGAGGAGATAGTAAAAGGGCCAATGTTAGCTTGGGCCAAAAATTTTGGACATAATATTGAGTTAGAAGATTGGGGGGAAAATGTGGAACAAAAATTATACTTTAAGAAAATCCGCTGCATACAAAGAAAAACAATACAGGATGTTTTACCATTGGCATTTAGCCCCAACAAGGCTTGTATCCCAACCTAAACCCTAACTGTTGGAAATGCAAACAAGTGCAAGGTACTTTTTGTCATGTCTGGTGGCTATGCCCAGAAATTAAAAAATATTGGATTAAGATACAAAAATGGCTAAATGAAATCACCCACTGTCGAACAGAGTTGAAGCCTGAATTGTTTCACCTGGGGATCATTAAGGGTAAATGCCCCCAAAAGATTAAATAGTTGACTATACATATTATTACGGCAGCAAGAATTGCTCTAGCACAAGCTTGGAAGATGTCTAACATATTGTGAGATTGTTTAATAATCCAAAAAAATTTGAATGCACAGAAATGGATAAACTCACCATAGAACTGAATAACAAGGAAGACTCAGAGTATTGTGCAACTTGATTGGTATCAATGGATAGACAGTAGAAATATGAAAGATATAGGTTAAAAATAAGTTTAATTTATTTTCTCTCATGTTGTATATGTATATGATTAATGAGAGCCTGCTGAAATGGATGAACCTTTGGAATGTATGAATATAAACAAGATTTGTTTATGTACTGTCAGAGAACAATGGTGAATTGTACCAACTCATTTTTATTTTTATAGATATATTTGTATTTTAATAATTTAATTTCAATAAAAGCTTTGTAAAAAAAAAGAAAAAAAAAGAAAAATTGAAACTCCAGATACAAAGCAAACTTTATCAGGTAAAAAAAATCAGTATGAAATACTGGGTAGTATTGATTTTTAAACAAATTTGCTTAGATTATTTAATAATTCAAATGAATTATTAAATTAGAGTTATATAAAAAGTAGTTTTGTTTATGTAGCTACTTAGATAAGTGTCGCAATGATTGTGCATGAAGTATATTCTTCCGCCTCAAGATTTGTCTCATGAACTGAGCTTTGTTGCTATTATTAATTATGTTTTTCCTCTTTCTAAAATTATCTGCCAAGTGATGCTATTGCATTTTCTCTTTATAGTTAGCCTTGAATGTGTCTCAATGCATTTATTTATACCTTCTAGTCTTTTAAGGAATATTTCTTCTGCTTCTTATTTTATCTTCACACCTCTCTCAGCTGCATGCGTAGACATATATTCAGTAATTTATTTTTATGAATAATGGGGAAATGGAGCCTAAAATTCTCAGTCTGTCCAATACTGAAACAATCACAGCAATGATATAAGTCACAATATTCACTGAGGGTTTATCTGTATGACCCTATTTTACCTACAGAATGCAGTTTGTCCATAATTAAAGGTGGCAAAGGAATCCCTCAACTTTATATTTTTTATATTTTATATGATATGAAGCTGATGTCATGCTGCATAGTTGCTATAATTGCCATTCACTTCAGAAGATGAATTTAGACAGAGAATTGATGTCAAATGGCAATAGAAATGCAAACAAGAGGGGAGTAATACATACAAGCTGCAAGCATGTCTTGCAATTAGGATAAAACATGGGATGCATATTAATCTTTATGGCAGGGTTGTCAAACTGGACTTGAGGGCCAGATCAGCATCATGTGGGGGGAGGGAGACAGGGGAGATGGGTTGGACTCCTCCTGCAGCACCCTGCCAGCCAAAATGCCCCCCCCCCCTGTTTTTTGACCAGGACAGCCTCTTGCATCACTTTACCAACCAAAATGCGGCATGGGGGCCCTGAGTGGCACCTGCACCCTAATTTGGCTGGCAGATACAGCAGGAGGCCATCCATGCTGAAAACAGGGTGTGTGTGGTGCACACGCAGCCCCTACCCCATGCCCAGTTTTGGCTGCCAGAGGCACTGCGATTTTGCTATTTCCAGGCTGGCTCCATGGACCACTTCACAGGCCGTATCTGGCCTGAGGGCCTTGAGTTTGACACCCCTCCTTTATGGATTTATATCACAAGTATCATCAACTACACCATACACTTGTAGAAAAGAATACAAAACACCTGATTATGAACACTCTTTAAGATAAACATTATTCTATTTCCACATTTATTTTTTGTTGTTATAAATACTGCTGTGGCACCTGCTATCCATATGGAACTTTGTTCAATTTTTATCTTTCTGAATCAAGGTCAATCTTGCTGAATCTGGATTAAAGAAACAGAAAAGCAATTAACAGACATAAAAACTACTAATTTGGTATAATTATAATATATACATTATTTATTTATGATTATTTTTACAACTTATATGCTGCTCCATTTCCAAAATTTTTGAGTGGTTTACAGTATTGATAGTATTAAACATTAATAAATGTTTAAGATTACTCAATTTATAACAGAGTTATTGCAGCTTTCTTGGGAAGAGCTCAATGTGTATGAGAGCCAACAGCAGCTAAAGAACAGACAATTATGACTTCACATTGATGTTAACAGATAATAATAAAAATAACTGTCTTGGGAAGGCTTGATCAGTAGACAAAAGTGCCAAATCCAATCTAAACGTCTGTCTGATTATGTGACCAACCACAATAATAGAGAAATATCTGCCATAGGACCCCCCAAACATAATAATTGCTGATAAGAAAGAGAAAAGAGTCTTGATAGTGGACATTGCAACACCTGGACACTACAGAAGAGAAGAGAAGGAACTAGAGAACATCACAAAATTTAAAAACCTATAGTAGTAGAATACAAGTAAAATAATTGCAGCAAAAGCAAGCAAAAATAGAGTTAACAATAAAAGACATCTTGGGTGCAATTCCAAAGCATTGAGAGCAGCGGCCTCCAACCTTTTGGGCACCAGGGGCTGGTTTCATTGAGAGAGATTTTTCTGCGGGCTGGAAAGGGTGTGGTTTCATGTGCTGCCTGCATCCCACAGATGGGACTTTGCTTGCTTGCATAGCCTGGTTTCTGGCATATTGGGGACCAGTACCAGTCCATGGACCATGGGTTGGTGAACTCTGATCTAGAGTACTACTTGAACATCATTAACATTGACAACAGTTGTTAATTGTAAAAGGCAGCTTCACTTAGAACAATGGGTTGGAATTAACCCTCTTTAATATTCTTTGGGAAAGACTTAATAGGTGGGAAGAAATGCCAAATCCAGTCCAAATAACTTACTGAGTGTGCAACCATCTATCATATTAATCAACATTGGATCATACCAAGTTTCTAATGCTATTGGTTTCTTTCAAAATGTTGGTTGTCCATTCATGTTGCTCTTTATTTTATATATTCAAACGTAAAGTAACAATTAATGGTTTTTGCATCCAAAATGCTTTGAAAATACATTACAGTTATGATGTCATGGCAACTAGAAGCCAGGAAGATATATAATTAATTATTTTATAGACAAATAACAGGTAATTTAGAATCTAGGAAAATGCATTCCCAACAGTCCCCAAAGTATGACTGTAATGGAACTGTAAGTCAAAACTTCATAAAATGAATCAGACTCACTTTTACAGGTTTTTTTTATCATGCTTGTTAGGCAAATCAATTGGGTCATTAAATAAATGAAGATTCCGCTTGTTGCTTCTTCCATTTCTTAAATGACTTCTGCCATTGTTAAGTGTGACCAAGAAGAACCCTGTTTCCTGCCCATCAGCTGTTCTGGCAAGGCCAAATTGCAGCACCTTCAGACAGGTACCTAGACTTTTTGAGTCCTGTTCTGGCCCCTGATTTCTTGCACCTGACATTTTATATGTAATTACTAGTTTGGTCAATTTCAAACACTTCTGGGAAGCTACATAACCTTAAAAGAACAATTCCATAATAATAATCACATCCATATTTTATTATGCCCATCCATTGCCAGTTAAGCATTTTTTCAGTTCCTTTACCATTAGATTATGTTTGATTGCCATGAACTCTTGCTTGATATATTAGTAGAAATTCACAAAAGATTAGAATGTAATTGTTATTAAATTTTAGTATGCATATTTCTAAAGATTACATGAGATGATGGAAGATGAATTCCCAAGTTGGTTAATTAGTTAATTTAAGAAAAATACATCTGATACATGAATTTCGTAAAATAGAATACTACCCCATTTCAGGGGGCATGAAAGATAGGATCTCCTTCTTCTAACTAAATTACTTTCTGTGGCCATGAAGCAGTAGAACATCAGGACTGTTCATCCTGCCGTGGTAGTGCTGTGGTTAAATGTAGTATTGCAGGCAAACTCTGCCCACAGCCTGAAGGTTGATCCTGATTGGCTCAAGGATGACTTAGCTTCCATCCTTCCGAGGTCAGTAAAATTAATGGGGGCAATATGCAAATAATGGGGGTCACAGATTAATGGAGGCAATATGCAAATAATCTGACATCGTAAACCACCAGAGAGTGTTGTAAAGTGCTATGGGGCAGAATAGAAATCTAAATGCTATTGCTATTGTGTTCATGTAAGTTTTTGTACAGAAGCTGTGTATACTCTTTACTTTCTTTTTAGCCTCCAGATGCCTTCGTATTAGTCAAAGCAGTTAAAAAATATTCTATATTTGGATTGGCAGTATTAAATTTTAAACTATATTATCAAGCCTGCTATTTAACTTAGATTGCAAATGGGATTATATCACTAATGGCTGAGATACTTCTATTGATAGAAGCAACACTCCCAGATGGTTTGCATGAATATCTTTGAATGGATGCACAGAAATGCTCAACCTATACGAGCTTATTTAATCATATACATATATTAATAGTATGAAATAAAAACAGAAAAAAGAATTAGCCCAGACTTATTGTGTTGTCCCACAGTTCAATATTAAATACTTATTTCAGGAAGGTAAATATACAAAAAAAAAACCTGCTGAATACCACCTCTGGACTGGATCCTATATTCTTACAAAGAATATGGAGTTTGTTCTGTATATGGTATGAATGCTTTTTGCCTCTTATTAAACAGTCACATAAATGTATTTAGCAAACTAAACTGTGGCAGCATTCACCCAGGTAAAAAATCTTCATATTTAAAAAAAAGTCTAATGCAGAATTTAACTCACCTTGGAAACTATTTATGAATTGTAACTCACTACAGGGATGCAGAGCAGAGGTAGCATTCAGCAGGTTCTGACCAGTTCTGGAGAACCGGTAGTGGAAATTTTGAGTAATTCAGAGAACTGGAAAATACCACCTCTGACTGGAGATTTTACAGTATTCTTCCCCTGCCATGCCAACCAAGCCACGCCCACAGAACTGGTAGTTAAGCAAATTGAATCTCACCCCTGATGCAGAGCCTATGAGATTGACCTGCCCAAATGACTGATGGGGTTTCAGAGAGAACTTGGGGTTTTTCCTGGAGCTTTGGAACACAATTTGGCCATCATCCTGGCTTGGAAATAGTAGGTGACAATGGATGTTGGAATGAATTGTATCTACATTTAAGTTATACATCTCTTTACTATGTATATTTTCTATTTCTTTTCTGCCCTTTTACTTTTAAATATAAATTAAGTAACAAAATATTTTAAAAAATTATATACTACTTATACTGCATTCTTAAGCTCATTAAACTCAATGGCATTCCTGGTCATTTGGTGTGAGCTTCATGGGTGTGACTTCTTACTTTTTCTGAGTGATTTATGAGCATTTGAAGCTTGTCAAAACAGCTTTTAAGAACATAACTATTAGAGCTGATTTATTAAAATTAATCCACCCGTAGCAATAATTAGCTCAATAAATTATAGAGCTGTGCAAATAGTTTGGAGAGGTGTTTGTGAAGTTGGCATGTTGAAGTTGCTTTGAAACCTTTCCCAATCCTCTGAGCATGCATGTACATGAGCAGAAGAAACTGTCACTTAACTTTGGCAACATTCCCAGGAAAAGTATTTTTATGCATATTTATAAATCAACTTCCATCGTTGAATGCATTCTAGCTAAAGTTGTTCACTAATGGAACACATCATTCTTGCAAGATTTTGTTATAACTACTTTCATTAAACACAGTTTAGTCTTAGTCTATGGAACAGATTCCTGCCTAATCTGTTGGGGGTGACAATAGATCATACTGTTGGTCCTCTGTTGTATCTCTGTATCTGTAAAGTTCTGTAACCTTTGTACAGCCATGAAATACAGATCCTGTGGCACGCAGGC